>MCFG01000280.1:87500-92528 GCA_002104895.1 Anaeromyces robustus | reverse complement strand
ATTTACAGTTGACATAACTTAATAACAGTAGGAAAATATCCGAAACAGGAGACTTTAATGAACTAATAAAAAGAAATATTTTTTCATTTCGCTATTATTACACTTCTAATAATAACAATTCATATTCATATTATATATTATGTTAATATTATTAATATTATAAATAATAATAATAATAATAATAATAAAACTTAAAAATAATTTAATTTTTTTTATATTTATTATATAATAGATTTTTTAAAATATGATACAATATATTGAAAAAAAAATTTTTTTTTTCTTTATGAATGAAAATAATATAAAAAGGTTATTATTTTCATATATAATTTTTTTAAAATATAAATATAACGATAAAAAAAAAATAACATAAGAAATATTTTTACATCAATAAAAAAAAATATTATTTATAATACTTTAATATTATTTTCTTTCTTTTTTTTTTTTTTTTTTTTTTTTTTTACTTTTCTATTTTAATAATCATTTACATGTTCCAAATTCACTTTGGCAACCTTTAGAAGTTAAACAGTGATCAGAAGATGTACCACACCATCCATATTTACTACAACATTGCCCAGATGGACATTTACCATATTCTTTACCACATTTTCCTTTAACAGTAGGTGTGGATGAAGTTTTAGTAGTAGAAGTTTTAGTAGTGAAGTTTTAGTGAAGTTTTAGTGGAAGTTTTTTTAGTGGAAGTTTTAGTGGAAGATTTTTTAGTAGATGTTTTAGTAGTGGAAGTAAGAGTTTTTGTCATTTGAACATTTACCAAATTCAGATTGACAACCTTTAGAAGTTGAACAGTGATCAGAAGATGTACCACACCATCCATATTTACTACAACATTGTCCAGATGGACATTTACCATATTCCTTACCACATTTTCCTTTAACAGTAGGTGTGGATGAAGTTTTAGTAGTAGAAGTTTTTAGTAGAGTTTTAGTTTTAGTTGTGGAAGTTTTAGTGGAAGATTTTTTAGTAGATGTTTTAGTAGTGGAAGTAAGAGTTTTGTCATTTGAACATTTACCAAATTCAGATTGACAACCTTTAGAAGTTAAACAGTGATCAGAAGATGCACCACACCATCCATATTTACTACAACATTGTCCAGATGGACATTTACCATATTCCTTACCACATTTTCCTTTAACAGTAGGTGTGGATGAAGTTTTAGTAGTAGAAGTTTTAGTAGTTGGAAGTTTTAGTAGTTTTAGTAGTGGAAGTTTTAGTGAAGTTTTAGTAGTTTTAGTAGAAGTTTTAGTTGATTTTTAGAAGTATTTCTAAAAAATATATTAATAAATTCAATAATATTATTATATTATATTATATTATATTATATTATATTATATTATATTATATTATATTATATTATATTATATTATATTATATTATATTATATTATATTATATTATATTATATTATATTATATTATATTATATAATACTAATTAATAATAATAATTACGAAGAAAAATAAGAGTTAAATTCTTCTATTTTTTGTTCTCCTTCTTCACTTATATATGACCACATTCTGCATATCTATTATAAACAAAATAAATAAATATAATACAAGTTTTATTTTAATAATAATGATATTAAAATAAAATAAACTTTATATCCAAAATTAAAATAATATATCATATCAATCTTACCCTTTTTTAAGATTTTTTAATTTCTTAGCTTCTTCAATAGTGGATTTACTAGGATAACCAATATCAATATACCTATATTATAAAAATTATAATTACAATTTTATTATTTATTTATTTATTTATTTATTTATTTATTTATTTATTTATTTATTTATTTATTTATTATTTATTTTTATTTATTTATTAATTATTTATTTATTTATTTATTTATTTATTTATTACAATTATAATGAAAATAAAAAAAAAAAAAAAAAAAAAAAAGAACTACTTACAATTCTTTTAATTGACTTTTATCAGAAAATTTTATTATTACTGCTTCACATGTTACACCGGCTGCACCAGGATATATCTTACTCATTGAAACAGTTCTATATTTTCATTAATTAATATTAAAAAACGTATTTTATATGTAAATATATATTATTTATATATATAATTTTCTATTTAATTATTTTTGTAAAATTATGCTATTCCAAATAACTTACAATTTTTCAACTTGGCTGAGGTTTTTAAATGAAGAAATGTCACGAACATCAAAAGGATAAAATATTAATTTTCTAATATATTGTATATTAAAATTAAATAATAAAAAATTAATAATATTGTTAGAGAATTTTACTTATAATATAATAATATTTAATATATTATTTTATATATTATAAATTATAGAATATAGATATATTTATATATAATATTTACAATTCTTTAAGGTTTTCTAATTTTCCTAAAGAACTAACATCATCTTCGTCATAAGTTCTATATAAAATAATTAGTTTAATTATATAAAATCAGTAATTTATATTTTTATTAAACTATAATTTCAAATTAATAATAAAATTAAATTTACATACATTTTTTCAACATTTGGTAAATCAAACTTTACTTCACCTCCTTCAAGTAAGACTCTATAGAGAATTTTAAAAATATTTAATTTATACATATATATATATTTAATATACATATAGAAATTAAATCTTTTATATAAATGAAAAAAATTGCTTACAATTCTTTTACTGATTTGAATGCATTGACTAATTCTGATTTAACTGAATTTTCAGGTTGAAGATTCTATATATATATATATATATATATATGAATTTGTTACTTATTTATTAATAATATATTAAAAATTATAGTAATTATTATATATTTATTTATATAATAAAAAAATTACAAATATTTCAAGTTTCCAAGTTTGTTTAAAGGTTTATAATCTGTACAATTAAAGTCTGAAATATAAATTTTTCTTTTTAGCAAATAAAAAATATATTTTTAAAATAATAAAAGTATACGCATTTCATATTTAATAATTTAAAGAATATTATTAATATAATGATTGAAATAAAAAAAAATTAATTTGATATTTAATTATTTTTAAATGTTAATAAAAAAGAAAAAATAAAATACTAACTATGATTCTAAATTAGATAAAGTAGAAATTTCTTCAATATTATTTTGTGAAAAATTCAATTCCTTCAATTTTTCTATTTTATTTTGATTTTCCAAAAAAAAAAAAAATAAATAAAATGATACATAATATTTTTTAATACAAATATAAAGTAATAACTAAAAAAAAATTATGAAAAATATTTAAATATTTATATTATTGTCTTTTATTACAAAGTTTTTAGTGAAGTCAAATTTTTTAAAGTATTTTCAGCAATATGTCCTAAATAATAATGATAGAAACCAATACCCGTAGCAACTTCAGAAAAATATGCAATTGATCTAAATGTTTATATTATTTTATAAATGAACAAAAAAATGAAAATATATAAATAAATAATATAAAATTAAAAAAAAAGCAAAATATTATAATAATTTATTGTAAAATTATATATTATAGATCAATAAATTATTAATATATTAATTTATTGTAAATATCATATTTATAGAATAATAAATTATTATAATAATTTATTGTAGATATTATATATTATAAAATAATAAAATATTCATTCTTACAAATTTTCTAAATGTTTTAAGTTCTTTAAATTAGTTAATTTGTAAACTTTTGATCTAATATCATATTCAACTTCAGGATTTTCCTCAAAGTCATAACCATCATAACCAGTTGAATAGTCACTAAAATATATATAAATTATTAATAAAAAAAGTTTATATGTTTATATGTATATACGAAAATTTATTATATCAAAAGTAAATAAAAACAAATCATATGAACATAAATAATTTAATTATATATAATCAATATTATTTTTTTTAATAAATTATATTACTTACAGAGTTGTGATAGTATCATAGGATAAAATCTTTTCAATATCTTTTTCAGGTATGTTTTTCTCATAAAAAGTTCTATATTGAAAATAATAAAATAAAAAGAAATAGAAATATACATTCATTTATAATATTAAAATTATTAACATAAAAAAATCATATTTGTTATTATTATTTTTTAATAATGAATTTTAAATCAATAAAAAGTTATTTATATAATGTGTAAATGGAAGAATATACACTATTATTAAAAAAAAAAATTAAATAAATAATAAGTAAAATATAATTAAACTTACATTTCAATGACTTTTCCATTATCATTTTCTTTACATTTTGATATATAAATATAACCTTCTTTTTTATTATCAAAATATTTTTTGATATCTTTACAGTCACTTGCATATACAAAAGGTGCTGTTAAAGTAAATAAGCTTAGAATTTTGATTATTGTTGAAAAAAGTTTCATTTTTTAATGATTTTATATTTTTTATTTATAATATAAATAAATTTATTTTTAACTGCGTTTAAAAATATTACAATATCTTTAAAATTCTTTTAAATCAAAATATAAAATAAAAAATTTAAAAGGCAATGTAAAAATAAAAAAAATTAAAAAAAAAAGAAGAAAGAAAAAAAGAAAAAAAAAAGATGAATACAATAATATATTTAAAAAAATTAATGTGTAAAGTTAAATTATTCATATAATAAAATTTTTAATTAAAAACTTTATTACATGAATAATTAATTATTAATATATTTATTTATTTATTTATTTATTTATTTATTTATTTATTTATTTATTAATTTATTTATTTATTTATTTATTTATTTATTTATTTTTTTATTTATTTATTTATTTATTTATTTATTTATTTATTTATTTATTTATTTATTTATTATTTATTTATTTATACATTTATTTATTAATTTATACATTTATTTATTAATTTATTAATTTGTTTATTTATTTATTTATTTATACATTTATTTATTAATTTATTAATTTGTTTATTTATTTATTTATTTATTAAAAATTATTTATTTATTAATTTATTTATTTATTAGATTATATTTTAATAAAAAAAAATAACTTTTTTTTTTTTTAATGAAAATTCTTTAATATAAAAATGAAATTCACT
>MCFG01000280.1:0-82500 GCA_002104895.1 Anaeromyces robustus | reverse complement strand
ATTTATTGAACATATTATGATTTATTTATATATATTTATATATATGTATATAAAGTTTTTTTATAATTTAAATTTAAAATATATAATCAAGAAAAAATTAAAAGTATTATTTTTGAATATTTTGTCATAAACCATAGTTTTCAACACCTATTGATATTAATATTTTATTCCATAACTTATTTATTATTTCATAATCAAAAAAAAAAAAATATATATATATATATATATATATATTTTTATATAAATAAATTATTCTATATGGTTGAAATAATGAATTTTCCCATATAATCTATAATTCTTAAATTTTTAATTGGTATTATTTAGGTTAGTCTTTTTTTTTTTTTTTTTAAAATTAATATTATATTTAATTATATCTAATTAAAAATAAGAATTAAAAATAATAATTAAAAATCTAAACTGACCATAATAATTTATTAAAAATAATTTTTATTAAATTAATTATAATTTTAATTAATTTTAATTTTTAATAAAACCAATAATATATAAATTAAATACTATTGAATAAAAATATGTAAAATAAGAAAAATAAGTAAAATATAGTAGGTAAATGATAAATTCATTAGTAATTATTAACTAATTCAATAAAAATTATTTAAATAAAAATAAAAGTAAAAAAAAAGAAAGAAACATAATATTAAATATTATTAGATTTTATTTTTTTATTTTTTATTTTTTTTATAAATTAATCTTTTTTATGTATAGTATAATTATATTTTGTATTATAACTATACTATTATAAAATATTTTTAATCATTTAATTATTACTTTATTATTATATATATTTATTAACTTTATTATAATTATTTTTTTCATTATAGAACCAGAGAAAAAAAAATAATTATATTATATATATATATATTTGTACATGAGTTGTTAAGATTTTTAATTAAACGATTTTTTTATATAGTTTTTTATTTATATACTCAAATAATTTAATATGAAAAAAAAAAAAAACAAGACTTTAATAATTTTCAATAACTATGTTTTATTATATATAATATTATTATATAAAATAAAGAAAGAATAATTCTTTTATTAATTTATATATATATATATATATACAGTAATATTTTATAATTAATTATGCTTTTTTTATATTTAATAAAATTATTATTTCTTAAAAATATCTTTTATTAATGTTATTTTTTTAAGGATATACATTCTGTGTTCTATCCATAAATATTATATATTATTATATTAAAATTTTATGATTATCATTATCCTTAAAAAAGGCTATTAATATCAATTTTTTATGTTATTATCTTAAAAATTCTTTTAATAGTAATACTTATAAAATATTCATTTTTTGACGAATATAATAATTAATTATATTTATATAAAAAACACACACACACACACACATATATATACACAATGAAAGTTAAAAAGTATTAGTAATTGTAACTCTTAGAATCCTATTATAGAATACAATATAGCATCATGTTAATACTTATATATAAGTATTAATAATATTTTTTTTAATACCTTATACATATGTTTTTATTTATATATTGGGTTTTCTAATTATTATTATTATTATTACCATTACATACAATTTATTTATTTATTTATTTATTATAATTGTTATATATTAATTATTATTATCTTTACTTTATTATAAATTATCTTTTTATCTTTGTTTTTATTATTATAATAATTAATTGCAATTTTTTTTATCATTATTATATCCTTGTTTTTTAATATTTTTTTTTATTATTGTCGTTTGTTTATTTTAATATAATTATTTATTATTTATTATTATTTATTATATAAAATTATTATTATTATATTAATGATTTATTATTTATTATTTTATTATTATTTATTATTTTTTTCCTTTTTTTTAATTTTAAGATTTCATATGGAAAAAATAAACTTTAAAATTATAGGAAAAACTTTTTTGTATTTTTTTAATGATTCATTTTATGTTGTACATTAAATAAACTTGAATTTCTTATGATGTATGTATAATTTATAAAAATATAATATATTCAATATATTCAATATATATTATTTATATTATTATTATGTAAATATTATATTTTATAAATGTATACAACAATACTTAAATAATTATTAAAAAATATAAAAACTATATTAAACTAGATATTAAAAAAATATTCCTTAAAAATATAAGAAAAAAAAAAAAAACTCTATTTATAATTATTTATAATGATTAGGTAATTTTTATATTATAATTATTATATATTATTTATATTTTAAATTATTTATTTTATATAATAATTAATATATTGTATATAATATATTACTAATTTCGGTGATATATTATTATTAATCATATATATAGATAAATTATAATTTATAATAAATTATCATTAAATTAATATTTATTATTATATCAATTTGTATTTTTTATTTTTATAAATTTTACTCTTTTTTTTTTTTTTTATGACCATACTATAATAATAATTACTTAATATTAAATTATATTATTTAATATAATTCATTGATTTTAACTTTTGATATAATAATAAAAAATTTCCACTTAACAGGAATTTAATATGTTGTATACATTAATAATTAATTTATTTTATTGCTGATCTTTTATATATAATTATTAATTTCTTTTTTTATTTATTATAATATTTTATAATATTTTATTTTATAATATTTTATTTTTATTTTTATTAATTATCTAAAATAAATCTGTCCTATAAACTGTCCTTAAATAATTTAATAAACTAAAAAATTTACTATAAAATTTTTTTGGTAATATATAAACTTTATTTAATAATAAATTTATTAAAAAAACTTTATTTATTAGAAAAATTTATATCTTTTTAATATTCATTTTTTAAATAAAATATGCAATAATTTTTTTCTTTTTTAATTTTTTAATTTGTTAAATTAATATTTTATATAATAAAATAATTGTATAATAATATTATATAAATAACTTAAATTAATAATAAATAAATTAAAATAATAAATAATAAATAAATAAAATTAATAGGAATAATTATAGAATAAATTTTATTCTAATCATTATTTTTTTTGTGTTTTTTATTTTTTTATTTTTTTTTTTTATAAAAAAATAATTTTTTATTTCAATTAATTTTAATTAATTTATATACATTTATTATTAAATAAAATTATTTTTTCATATTATTATATAATAAATTATGATTAAGAATAAATCCCATTGGTATTTTGGGATAGTACAAAACCTTAATTATTAATAATTTATTTTTGGTAAACTTTAATTATTAATAATTAGGACTACTATAAGGGTAAAAATAAATGTGATTTGCATTCTTTTGTAACGTCATCCAAAAATATATTAATAGTTTAACGACATTTAATAAATTAATAATAAAATTTTTTCCAATTATATTAAAATTAATATATTAAAATTAATTAAATTATCAATAATATTTTAGTATTTTATTAATATTTTTTATAATAAAGTATAATATTATATTTTTTTTTGTAGTATTTTTTATAATATAAAATATAAAAAAAATATTAGAAAATTTCATATAAATAAACATGATTTTCTTTCTTATTTTTTTATAATCAATCCAAATAAAGTTAAGATTTTCCTTTAAATTTAATATTTAAAAAGATCAACAATACACAAAATAATAAATATATAATACTTAACAATTGTTAAGAATATTTATTAGTCATAAATTAATTAAAAAAAAAATATTGCAGAGCAATAATTTTATTAATTAATAATAGGATTAATTAACTAAATTGGTTTTCTTTTTTCTTTTATAAAAAAAATTTTATATATAAATAAACAAACTTTTCTTTATTTTTTATGGTTAAATAAATTTTCAAAAATGAAATTTATAACAGCATTATCTTTATTAATTGTCGGTTATGGATCTGTCCATGCCTACAGTAACTGTAATAGTACATGTAGAGTTGTAACAGTTGAAGACGGTGTCAGCTGGGGTGTAGAAAATAATGACTGGTGTATTAGTAAGTCATTATAACAATAATTATTAGAAAAAAAAATAAAAAGGAATAAAAAAAAAATAAATAAAGACATAAATAAATAAATAAATAAATAAATAATCCATATATATATAAGTTTAATGTTTATTAATATATAACATTATAACATTTGTTTATATATATATATAATTTATAAATAATAGTTAAACCATCTCTTTGTAACACTAGTGATCCAAACAATAAATGTTTCTCTTATCCAGATTATCCATGTTGTGAAGAATGTAATGTATATGAAGAAGATGATTCTGGTAAATGGGGTATTGAAAATAACCAATGGTGTGGTATTAAAGACAGTTGCTTTAAACCACCAGAGGAAGAAGATAAGGATGTTGTTGGTTATGGTAAATATTTTATCATTATATAATTATTTAAGTATTAAATATATAATATAAAGAATATATATAATAATGAAAAAAAATAAAAAATAAAAAAAAAAAAAAGAAAGAAAAAATATAATAATAAAATAAAAAAAAAAAGAAAATATATAATAATAATACAATAAAAAAAATTAAATAACGAAAAAAAAAATGAAAATAATAGTAATAAAAAAATGAAAAAATCAAAAATATATATTAAATAACAATATTAAGAATATTCAATATTCATTAATAAAAATGTTTCATTATAAAAATAATATATCAATATCAATATATCAATATTAACAACTATAACTAATAATATAATATATTATTATAAATATTATTAAAATATTATTATAATTAGATAACCAAAGAACTTGTAAGAGTCCTCTCGTTAGCAACATGTACACTGCTGATCCAGCCCCAATGGTTTATGGAGATACTCTTTATCTTTTCACTTCTCACGATGAAAACAACATTCAAAACAACTTCTACACTATGTTAAACTGGCATCTTTTCTCAACAAAGGATATGATTAACTGGACTAGTCATGGACAAGTCTTCTCTTTAGATGATATCAGCTGGGCTGATGATAGAGCTTGGGCTCCACAAGCTATTGCTAGAAATGATAAATTCTATCTTTATGTACCAGTACATAAAAGAAATGGAGGTATGGCCATTGCTGTTGGTGTTTCTGATAAACCAACTGGTCCATACAAGGATATTGGTCATCCACTTGTTGATGAAGGTGATTGGAATGATATTGATCCAACCGTTTTCATTGATGATGATGGTCAAGCTTACTTATACTTCGGTAATCCAGAACTTAGATACGTTCTTTTGAACGAAGATATGGTTTCTTACAACAAATCTGTTGGTGTTAAGAAGATTCCAATGACTGCTGATTCCTTCGGAAGAGGTGAAGGTAGCCGTACTACTTATGGCGAAGGTCCATTCTTCTACAAAAGAAAGGATATGTACTATATGGCTTACGCTGCTTTCAGACCAAATAAGGGTAGTGAACATCTTGCTTATTCTTACTCTAATTCACCAACTGGTCCATGGAAGTACGGTGGTGTTCTTATGACTGAAGATGGTGGTACATACACTAATCACCCAGGTATTGCTAGATTCAAGGGACGTTCATACCTCTTTTACCACACTGGTCAACTTCCAGGTGGTGGTGCTTACCACAGAAGTGTATGTTTCACTGAATTCAAATACAATAAGGATGGTAGTATTGATACTATTCCAATGTGTAGAAATTAATTTAATTAAAAAATTAATTAATTATAGAAAAAGAAACATAAACCTTAAAAGATAATTAATTAAAGATAAAGTTAAATTTAAAAATAATTAATTATAAATATATAAAGATATAAAGATATATAATTAATTATTATTTAAAAATATATAAATTTTATAAATTTAAATTTAGAATAAATTATGTAATTAAAAAAAAAAATTAAAATATATATATATAAAATTATTTTTTTTTTTTTATTCAAGAAATAAAAAAAAAAATTATCGTCGAAAAAACACAATAAAAATAAAATAAAAAAAAAATAAATATAATAAAAAAAAATAGAATTTTTTTTTATATATATATAAAAAAAAGAAATTCTTATATTTTATTTATTTGAAAATAAAAATAAGAATATTATTTTATCGTCGAAAAACACACCATTAAAATATAAATAAAATAAAATAAAATAAAATAAAAAAAATAAAATAGAAAAAAAAAATTAAAAAAAAATAACAAAGTAAAACAAAAAATATGAAACAAAATATATATTAAAAAAAAAAAAAAAAAAAAAAAAAAACACTAAAATTTAAAATAAAAATTAAAATTAAAAAAAAAAATAAAATAAAATAAAATAAAAATTAAAAATTAAAAATTTGAATATTATAAATTGAAATTGAATATTTATTAAAAATTGAAAATTGAAAATTTAAAATTAAAAACTATTAAAAATATTAAATGAATATTATTTATTAAGTTTTTTTTTTTTTTTTTTTTTTTTTTAGTTTTATTAAATTGTAATTTTTATTATAATGAATATATTTTTTGTTAATTTTTTTTTATTTGCGGTATATACAAATTTTATTTGTTTAAATATTATATAACAATTTAATAAATATTAAAAAAATATAAATTCGGTACTTGTTAATACTTTTTATAAATAATATTTACAAGTACTGAATTTATATATAAATATATTAACAAGTACTGAATTTATATTTTTTTAATTGGTGGAAGAAAATCTGGGTATTAATGAAATTATATTACTGATAATTGTCCAATATAATAAGGAATGGAAATGTTTGTATAAATGACAAACTGTTTCTGGTATTTATACGAAATCTCCATTCTTATTGCGATCTGCGGGCTCTATTGAATGATATCATACCTATTGAATTCAATAAAGACGAAGTACGAATTTGAGTATTATATAACAGTATTTTGATTTTTTTAAAGATACATTACATATACAATATTTATGATTTTTCATTTTTTTTACATTAATATCATAGTATTTTACATCAATAAATGAAATAGAATAATTCAAGTAAAAAAGATTTTGAGTTAAAAACATTCGGTCTTAATATTAAAAGTCTTTAAAATGTACTTGAAAAAGTTGAAAAAATCTTCAAAATGTACTTGAAAATGTCTTCAAAATAAACTTGAAAAAGTCCTCAAAATGTACTTGAACATAACCAAAGAAATGGACTTAAATTAAAAAAGAAGATATATATTATAATAAAAGAAATGGACTTAATTAAAAAAAAGATATATATTATAATAAAAGAAATGGACTTAATTAAAAAAAAGATATATATTATAATATATATATATTATTTATTTATATATAATATAATATAAATTTATTTACCAGAAAAGGTTATTTAATTAAAAAAAAAAAAATATATATATATATATTATAATATATATATAGATATTATATATTTATATATAATATAACATAAATAATTTTATTTACCAAAAAAGGTTATACTATCGAAAAAAATATTATAAATATCAATATAATAATTTTTTCATTATTTTTTTTTTTTTTTTCATTAAAAAAAATTTTTTAAAAAAAAATATGGAGACAAATGAAAAATTTATTCAATCCGAAAGATTGAAAGAATGGTTTAATGCTGTTAAATTAAATGATTTTGATAAAGTAGATATAATGATAAATAATGGAATAGATATTAATATTGGAGATAAGGATAAAAATACAGCTTTTATGATTGGAATAAAAATGAAATATGAAAAAATAGTTAAAAGATTATTAACTATTAATAATATTCAAGTTTTGAAATTATTATTTGAATGGAAACGAAACAATCAACGATTAACAAGACAATATATTAGAAAATGGCAAAATCAAAATATTCTTAATATTTTTGTAAAAAACAATAATAATGAAACAGCAATGGATATTGCATTAAATTCTAATAATTTAGATATGATTGAATTTCTACTTGGACATGGTAAATTTTTCTTTAAATTAAAAGATTTAAAAAAACATATAACGTTGGTTAATGCTGTGAAAAAAGGATATAAAAATATTGTAAAAGAGTTATTATATCGTGATAGATTAGATATAAAGACCATTAATTCTGCATTAAATAGTCCAATATATTGTATTGAAATAAAAAATTGTTTAATTGATACAAAAAATAAAATCACTGAAATGACAAATGCGGTACGTTTTAAAGACCAAGAAAAAATTAAAAATCTTTTAAATGAAAACAAAAATTTAGTAAATGCAAGAAACGAAGATGGTAATACTCCATTGAGGCTGGCGATGGATTTAGAATATTTTAAAGATAATAATATAGAAATAATAAAATTATTGTTAGAATGTCCATATATTAATGTTAATATAAGAGATAAAAATGGTTTTTCACCATTAATGTTATCTGCAAAATATAATTGTTTAGATATAGCAAAATTAAAAATACAAATTGACAAAGATATTAATGATATAAGGTATTCAAAAAAAGACTATATGAATAAAAAAATAAATAATGCTTTTTTAAATGGAAATATAAAAATGGGAAAATTATTATTACTTAAAGGAAAATATGGTTATAATGAATTAAGTGATGAAAAGATAAAAGAATACGGAACGGCATTAGATATTGCTTTTTTATATGGAAATATGAAAATAGCAAAATTATTAATACAAAATGGAGCATATGCTTGTAATGAATCAAGTTATGAAAAGATAAAAAATTTTGGGAAATTATTATTTTCCCTATCAAATAAAGATTTATTAAATATGAGATTATATAATAATGATTATGTTCCTATGAAAAAAAGAATTGAAGCTTTGAAATATTTAATGAATAAAGATTTAATGTTATTTAAGATATTATTAGCACATACAAATATTTAAAATTGCAGTCATAAAAGAATCCTTTATTAGATCAAAAGATAACGATGAAAATAAATATTTTAAAATAGTAAAATTATTATTAGAGAAATATCATTCAGAGTATTATAATAATTCAATTTTTACAATTTTATTAATTGAAGCTGTAAAGGTGAAACGTTGCAATATAGAAATTATAAAGTTATTATTAGAAAAGAAGGCTGATATAAATAAATTTTATGATAAATCAAGAGAGAAATATTTTCCTATATTCATTAGTGAACATTATATACATGATAGTAATAGCTTACATTATCATGGAGGAACGGCTTTTATTGAAGCAGTTAAAAAGTGTAACACAGAAATTGTAAAATTATTAATAGAAAATGGTGCAAATGTAAATTACAATGAAGGATTAGCCTTATTTTTAGCCGTTAAAAAGTGTAATATAGAAGTTGTAAAATTATTAATAGAAAAAGGTGTTAATGTAAATTACAATGAAGGATCAACCTTACTTTTAGCTATTAAAAAGTCTAACATAGAAATTGTAAAACTACTAATAGAAAATGGTGCAAATGTAAATTGTAAGAATGACGGGTCATCCTTACTTTTTGCAGTTAAAAAGTGTAACATAGATATTGTAAAATTATTAATAGAAAATGGTGTTAATGTGAATTGTTATAACGGGTTACCTTTACTTTTAGCCGTTAAAAAGTGTAACACAAAAATTGTAAAATTATTGTTAAAATATGGAGTAAATGTTAATAAAAGTGAATTAAGAGAAGAATTAAGATTTGCTACAAGGTATGGTGAAATAGAAAAAGTAAAACTTATCTTAAGCTTAGGTATTGATGTAAATTCCAAAGATATTTATGGATGGTCAGCATTAAGTGTTGCATCACTTAACAATAGAATAGATATCATACATTATTTAATTGATGTTGGTGCCAATATAAATGAAACAATACAACATTTTTCTTATTTAAAATATACCGATGAAGTTAAAAATATATTGAATAAGGCTAATTCAAGATATTCGAGAGTATTCATTTACTAGATTTTTTTTTTTTTTTTTTTTTTTTTTGACTATTAATAAATAACAATATTTTGAAATAGTCAGGATTTCCAATAAATAAATTAATAAATAGAAATTGTAATAGTTAAATATTTAAAGTGGTAAACAATTTACACAGATTTAACTTATAATTTATTTATTAAAAAATTAATTATTATAATAATTAAACAAAGTTATGAAACAAAAATCTATAAAAAAAAAAAATTAAAAAATTAAAAAATAAAAAATAAAAATTGAAAATTAAATAATTAAAGAATTAAATAATAATAATTATTAAAATAGTAAATAACTATTATTTATTAAGTTTTCTTTTTCTTTTTCTTTTTTTTTTTCTTTTTTTTTTTAATTTTATGAACTTTTTAGATTTTATATAATGAAAATATTTTTTGTTATAATTTTTTTGTCTTTTTTTTTTTTTTTTTTTTTTATTTGCGGTATATACAAATATTATTTGTTTGTATTTGTAACATTTTTATTTTTTAATAAATTCTAATTAATAATATTTTTTTTAAATATATATTAAATTGAATTTGATGTATACATATTACATAATTTTTATTTGTAATTAAATTTTTGAAGAATTAAAAAGGCTTTTTTGTTGGGTTTCATAAAATAAAAAAAATTTTTTTTTTCCATATAATAATTATTTTATATAAAATATATAGAATAATTATTTTAAAATGTATATTTTATATATATATATTTATATTTAATTATTTTTCATAAATAATAATAATAAAAGTAATAATAATAATAATAATTTATAATAATAAAAAAAAATATTAAAACATTAATAAATAATGTAATGAAAAATACATATTATAATAATGTATTTATTATATATATATATATATATATTTTTTTTTTTAATATATTTTAAATATATATATAAGAAAATTTGTTTTAATAATCATATAATAATTATTCAAAATACTTTTTACAATATCTCATATTAGGGTTCACTTGAACTTTTCAAGTTTAGAATTTTTAATACATGAATTATATTTTTTATTGAAAGAGAATTTTTATCTTCATTACTCACACAAATATTTTTTTAATTATTTAAAAACTTTTTTTTTTTTTTTTTTGAGAATTATATTCAAATATACGATTTATATACGATTTTTATCTATATTTTTTAATTTATATTTATCATCATGCTCTCTTTTATATCATATGCTATTTCCTTTTTTTTATATTCTTCACCTTTTTTTTATTATTCATATAAAAAATATTATATATTTATTAATTTTTATTTATTTTGATGGAATAACTCTTTTTTTTCTATATTTAAAATTATCATATATAAAGTTCTTTTTATAGTTATAATGTTCTTTTAATATTTTCATATTTTTCAATAATTTTTTTTTTTCATTATATTTTATTTTTTTATTATTTTATATTTTATTTTATTATTTTTTTTTTAATGGCACACAATTTGTACGTCACTTTTATTGAATTTAAATATTAAAATACATGAATCATAAAAAAAAACACATAATGAAAAAAAAATGATACTAAAAAAAAAAAAATAAAAAACCAGTAAAATATTATAGATAATAATGAATAATACTGGAGGGAAAAAAAAAGTAGTATACTAATATTTAAAAACAATAAATCCATACAAGCCCTTAATTCTAAATATAGAATTAAAGTAAAATTGATCTATCCTATTCCACTTGGGTCCGTAATAGGATCGACATTTGCCCTACTAGGCTGTCCTACTGTGTTATCAGCATTGACGTTCCTGGAGAGGTTGGTTTTAAATTTATTGAACAATATATGTTTGTTTTTGTCTTTATGCAGACAACAGGTATATGATATCATTCAATAGAGCCGCAGATCGCAACAAGAATGGGGATTTTGAATAAGTACCAGATTCAGTCTGACACTTAAACAAACATTCCCATTCCTTTTTATATGGACTTAGAACAATTTACAACAACTTACAACAACTACAACTACAATAACTACAACAACTTACAACAACTTACAATAACTACAACTACAATAACCTACAACCTATAACAACTACAACTACAACCTACAACCTATAACAACCTACTACAACAATTACAACAACTTACAATAACTTACAACAACTACAATAACTACAACTACAATAACCTACAACCTACAACCTACAACCTACAACCTATAACCTACAACCTATAACAACCTACTACAACAATTACAACAACTTACAATAACTTACAACAACTATAACTACAACCAACAATAATTACAACAACTAAAAAAAAAAACATTATTATTTAGATTTAGTTTTTATTATTATTGTTTTTTTTTTTTTTAAAAAAAAAAGTTCAAAAATTTTTAAACACTCTAAGAAAAAAAAATAAAGATAAGTATTTTTTTTTTTTTTTTTTTTTTTTTTTTTTTTTTTTTTTTTTTTTTTTTTTTATGGCACACAATTTGTACGTCAACTTTATTGAATTTAAATATTAAAATACATGAATCATAAAAAAAACACATTATGAAAAAAAAATGATACTACTAAAAAAAAATAAAAACCAGTAATATATTATAGATAATAATAAATAATACTGGAGGGAAAAAAAATAGTATAATAATATTTAAAAACAATAAATCCATACAAGCCCTTAATTCTAAATATAGAATTAAAGTAAAATTGATCTATCCTATTCCACTAGGGTCGGAATAAAGATAAGTAAATAAACACTCCAAATATATATAAAATAACGTATAAACATAATAAGTTTTTTTTATTTATTTATATTTTTATTTTTATTTTTTATTTTATTGATATTACAAGTAGTAAGAATATACATTTTTGTTTTTTTTTTAAGAATAAGAATTATTAAGATAAAAAAAATAATAATAATAATAAGATAATAAAATTGTATAAAGATAAAATTAGATAAAATTACTTATATATATATATATTTTTTTTCTTCTTACACTTTAAAAAAGAATAATAAAAAGATAGGAAACAAAAGATAATTTTTCTTTTTTTTTTTTAATTTTTAATTTTATTTTATTTTTTTTTATTATTATTTGTTTTTTCAGTTTTTTTTTAGTTTTTTTTTTTCTTTTTAGTATGTATTATAATAAATTAATAAATTTAATTATACTAAATAATTTAAATGTTGAAAATAATAAAAAAAAGTCTTTTAAACTATGCCTAAAAATGTTTAAATTTATAAAAATTAAATTAAATTAAATTAAAAAAAAATTCTCTAATAACTAACCTAAATAACTAACCTATTCTAATAAAAATATGTTGTTAAAATTGTTAATTTTTTTGTTTTGGTTTGTTTAATAAAACTATATAAATTAATGATGGAAAAAAAAAATATGAATGAATGATTAAATGAATGAATGATTGAATGAATGAATTAAATGATTTAATAAAAAAAAAATAAAAATGATAATTAAAAAAATGTGTTGAATTAAAAAAAAATAATAATTGTTAATGTCATGCGTGTTGTTGTTAAAAAATGAAAAAAATAAAAAATGAAAATGAAAAAAAAAATTAAACTATTAATTTAAAAATATAAAAATAAAAAAAAAATCTATTTAATTTAAATTATATAAATAATGGATTAAAAATTTTAATTTATTACTATACTTATACTATATTATACTATACTATAACTAATTTATCTCTATTTAAATAAATAAAAAAAATCTGTATAAAATATAAAATAATGATAAAATATTTTAAAAATATTTATTTTATATTATATACAAGAATTTCTTTTTTATTTTTTTTTTTTTGCTTTCTTTATACAAATTAAAAATAACTAAAACTAAAATAAAATTAAATTATTATTTATACTATTATTATTATGTGCAATGAGGAATAAACAATTAAATATAATTATTATTCCAAAAAAATTTTTTTTTGCTTTTTTTCTTTTTTAATTTTTTTTTTTTTTTTTTTTTTTTTTTTAACTTAATCTTGACTTTTTCACTTTTTTTTTTTTTTTTACTTTTTTTACTAATTATGTTTATTAATAAAAATGGTATAGTAAATAGTAAAATATTAAAAGAGGATAAAAAAAAAAAAAAAAAAGAAAAAAGAAATAAATTACTTAAATTATAATAATAGGTATATTATGATTTAAAATATAAATATATTTAAATCTTCAATGATTATTTTTTTCCCCAAGAGACTTTTTTTTATCTTTCCCATTACATTCAAATTTTATTATCTTCAGTTTATTTATTTTTTTTTCTTCATTGGTATCAACAAAAGCTGAAATAACTCAAAATGAATTTCTTAGAAATCTCTTCTTTTTTCTTCAGTCAATTGAATTTAAAATATTACATATTTCAAATCAAAAAAAAAAAAAAATTTTTTTTTTGTTTATTACTTTTTTTTTTTTATACAATAATAAATTTTTTCTTCTCTCTCTCTAATATTCTAATCCCCAAATTTCACATCCATAACATTCAAATTCATTATCTTCAGTTAAAATTTCATTTTCAAAGGTATCACAAACTGAAGTATAACCAAATTGAATATCTTCATCTACATAAAAACCAAAGTTACCATTACCACCACCCATAGCAATAAAGGATGGATCAGCCAACATAAAGTATTGGTTAAGACCTGTAGCAGAAAATTTCTTGAATTGATATTTATTAGATTTAAAAAGGAAACATTCTGGAGTACCAAAGAATCCACGGTTAGATGGATCAAAAGGTTCAGAAATAAAGGCACCAAAGACTTCATTTTCAGAATTCTTTAATACCACAATACATGGACCTTGATCCTTAATATTACGGTAAAGAGTACTTAATCTTGCACCATGTTGATCCATACTATATAATAAATTCCAGGTTGGGGCTTCTTGTAAAAGATTTGGTAATCTACTACGAATAATTTCTGCTAAATATTCTGTTAAAACTGGTAAAGTATCATCTTTTCTTCCTTTTAAATTGATTGTCTTTCTAGTGAGGAAAACTTGATTTGGATCAGTTTCTGAAACAACAGTACCAACGGTACTTTCATAATCATCACTAACTTCACTGAATGGATATTTTAAGAAAGTGATATTGTTATTTTGAACAGTTTTTTCTGAATCATATAAATCATCATGTTGAACAGTTTCTTCTGGATCTAAAGTCTTTAATATTTTACTTGAATTTAATTTCTTATCTAATTCAGCAAAACGAATTGATTTTTCTACACTTGTTGCATTCTTATTATTTGTAGCTTCAATAGCTGCATTATATTTTGATTTGAACATAGATGAGAAAAATTTTGGTAAAAGCTTGTGATGCTTTTTCTTGTGTCCTTTTAATGTGACACCATTTGGAAGGTCAATATTTTTTTCATTATTAAGAGTGTTTTCATATTCGCTTCCGCGTTTTGACCACTTCTTAGTTTGATATTTAACAGCAGTTATTAAACCCATTATTATTGTTTTTTTCTTTTTATAATAATAAATTAATGTAAAAAATTTGTTGTGTTTTGTTCTTGTTTTTTCTTTTTGTTAATATGTAAGTTTGATTTAATAAATTAAAAAATGTCTATATAAATAACTGTTTTGTTTTGTTTTAATGATAATAATATTTAATAATTTGTGATAATAATATATAAATATATAAATAATTAGATATATATATATTTGATAATAATAAATATGTTTTATAAATATGTTATTGATAATTATTGGATATTTAATATGGTATATAATAATAAACAATTATAAATATTATTATTAATAAAGTTTTTTTTTATTCTAAAACTATAACTTTTTATTTTAATACCAATTACTTTAATAACTTATATTATTTTTATATAATAAAAAATTATTTTTAAAAATATATAATTTTTAAGCAATAGGTTTTTTTTATATAAATATATATAGCTTACTTTATAAAAAAAATAAAATATTAATAATAAATTTGTTATTGATAATATTAAGTTTTTAAGTTTGTTTGATATTAATATTGATATATGTCGCTTTTTTTTTTTTTCGTTTAAAAAAAAATATAAACTTTTTAATTAATTTATCTCTTTTTTTTCTTTTGTTATATAAGTTATGCGTTGTTGATAAAAATAAATATAATGATATTAATTAAAATATAAGTTTGATTGCGTTTTATATAATTTTAGTTTTAATTAATTCTTTCCTTTATATTCTAAAAAAAAGAGTTAATCTTTATTTATAGGATAATAATTTAATTAAAAAGTTTTTCAGAAAGAAAAAAAAAAAAAATTTTTTTAGAATAAAATCATAGTCTTATATACTTTTTTTTTTAAACACAAAAAAAAAAAGAAAAAAATTATAATTATTATAATTAGTAATATGAACCATATAAAATTTTTTTTTATTATTCTTTTTTTTATTCTTTTTTTTTTTTATTATTATTATTATTATTATTATTGAAAAGGCTTAATAATTAATTTAATTTAATAATATTTTTAATATATTTAAATTAATATAACACCATATATTTAATTATATTCTAATAAATTATAAATTATATATTTTATATCTATAAAAAAGTTTAATTTAAACTTTCTATAGAATTGTTATAATCAATTTAAATTAATAATAATTAGTAATTATATTCTAACCATATATAAATTATATTCGAAAGTATATTCTTTATAACTATTTTATTCTTTTTTATTTGTAATATATTATTAATATATAAATATCATATTAAAAAAAAAAAATTTTTTTTAATATTTATATATAATATTTAGGGAAAATTAATTTATTTAACTTTTTATTATATATATATTTTAACAATATAAAAATATTAAATATTAAATAATATAGTTCTTTTTTATTTTATTTTATTTTATGATATATTAAAGTACTTATTACATTTGATTATGTTATTTATAGTCTTTATATAATAAATTAAATTATTTTATATATTATCTTTATAATGTGATATAGGTAATAAATTATAATTTATAATAAATAAAATTTATTTAAAATAAACTCTAATATAATCTATAAATGTTAATGACTTATAATGTTAATGTAAATTGAAAAATTAAAATATATTAACAATAAGAATAACACTTTAATATTAATTAAAATTTAATATATTTTAGTATATGATATTAAAAAAATAATATATGTATTAATATAAAAAATTAAAATTGTTAATATATTTTATAATATATTAAAATTAATATTATATTATATGGTTTTTTTTTTGTTTTTTTTTTTTTTTAGGTAAAACAAATGAATGTGAAAATTTTCATAGTAGTTTAGAATACCTTCCTAATATGGAATATGATGTGGTTTATAAATTAAAAAAAAAAATAATAATAATAATAATAATAATAATAATAATAACCATTTTTTAATATTTTATTTTTATAAAAAAATAAAAAGAAATTAATATATATGAATATATATCATTATTTATAGTAATAGATTTATATATGTTAAGATCATGAATATAATATATAATAATAATATATAATAATAATAATAATAATAAAAATCTTTTTTTTTTTTTTTTTATTAAATCAAATTTAATATAAATGATTTATTATTATTTATTATTATTCCATTAATTAGAATACAATGATTTCAATTAAATATGAAACCAAAAATATAATTTAAAAAAAAAAATTAAAAAAAAAAAATTAAAATTAAGTAATAGTAAATAATAGTAAATAATTTCTTTATTAGGAAAGTCTCGTTTTTTTTTTTCTCTAAGCCTTTTTTTACTTATTTATTTATTTATTTATTGATTAAAATTGATTATGATTATTTTTACATTTAATTAATAAATAATAAATAAATAAATAAATAAATAAATAAATAAAAAAATATATTGTTAAATAATGATTTATTATATTTAATATAATAATAATTATTATTATAAATATTATTATTAATTATTATTATTATTTTGAAAATAAAAAATAGTTACAATTTGTATTTTTTTTTTTTTTTCAAAATATTCCTAAAAATTCCTACAGTGCAGTAAAATTTTCTTCCTACAAATTCCTAAAATATATTAAAAAAATTTTTTTTATAAACCTAAGATGAACTAAAATAATAATAATAAATAATAATAATATTAATAGTAATAACAATAATTTAAAAAAAAAGTCTACTATAATATTTTTTAATATTTAATAATTATTAGAAATATAAAAAAAATAAAATAAAAATAAAAATAATTTTAATAGATCAAGAAATTTCTATTAATAGTATGGTTAATGATAAAAATAAAAAAAGAAAAAGATTTTTAATAAAGAAATTAAACATGTGTAACAAAATAATAATTATTTAATTATTTAATTATTTATTTCTTAAAATAAAATAGATCTTCTTCTATTATTAGTTGACTGAACTTCAAAAAAAAAAAAAGAAAAAAAGAATCTATTAAATGAAAATTCTAAAATAAATTCTGGTTTTATTTTTAATTTTTTATTATTTATTTTTATTTTTATTAATTAATTAATTAAAATTAAAAATAAAAAAATTTTTTCTGTCATGTCATATTACAACATTACTGCCCAAATTAATAAATCAAGCAAATAAAAAAAAAAAAGATTCAGCTTCTGAATATTCTATCTTTTTATTTTTATTAAAATATTCATTTCTTTTTTAATTATTTATTTTTCTGTAATTATAGAAGAGATGAATCTATGATTTATACTTGTTAGTTAAATTCATAGAAATATATAATAAAAAAAAAAAGAGGTTTAAAAAAAATATATATTATATTCTATATTTTTAATTATCATCCCCAGAAATAGAAAATTTATTTATTTATTTATTATATTTAATTCATTGATTAATTATTAAATTTTTATTTAATTTGTTATGTATCATACATTTATTTATAATAATAATAATAATATTTATTTTTTTAATTTAAAAAAAAAATTTCAATAAATAATTTTTTTAAATTAAATTTAAAAATTCCAACTCTAAAAAGTTTTTCAGATTCAATAATAAAATATAATTTATTTAAATATTATATTATATTGTAATATATGATTAAAAATTAAATTATTATATTATAATGTATTACAATATATAATATAATATAATATATGGTATATTAAAAATTTTTTTATTTTTTTTATTTTTGGGGAGGTTAAAAGATGTATTAAAAAATTTTTTTCTACAGCAGGCAGTCAATCAAATTGAAAAAATTAAAAAAATTAAAAAAAAAATTAGTTTATTATTTTTTATGGTAGCTGGATATGGATAAACAAAATAATACCAGAAAAACTAAAAAAAAAATTAAATATTAAAAAAATTAAATTTTATTTTAATTATTTATTTTAATTAAAGTTTTATTAAAGTTTTATTATTTT
This sequence comes from Anaeromyces robustus, assembly GCA_002104895.1. NCBI lineage: Eukaryota > Fungi > Neocallimastigomycota > Neocallimastigomycetes > Neocallimastigales > Neocallimastigaceae > Anaeromyces > Anaeromyces robustus. The sequence continues at coordinate 63,369 of MCFG01000280.1, read as the reverse complement.
TAAACTCCAAAAAAAAAACTTTAAATACGTTTTATTTTTTTTAACTTTTTTTTTTGTACAATACATCATATGTTATTTTTTACATTTTTTACATTTTTTACATTTTTTACTTTTTTTTTTTTTAAAAAAAAATATACATATAATTAAACTATAATATGTGGACGTGACATGACATATCTTTTTTTTTTTTTTAAAAAAAAAAAAAATTACTATATATATTTTATTTTTATGACATCTTTTATAAAAATTATAATAATTATAAAATTAATAAATCTTAAAAAAAAACTTTATATGATCTTTTGATCTTTTTTTTTTTTTTATCTTTTTTCTCTTTCTTTTTTTTATTTTTTTTTTTATAATAATAATAATACAATGTATTTTTTTTTGTATTGGATTTATTACATTGTACAATAAAAATAAAAATAAAATATAATAATATCCCATTTACAAATTTATAAAAAATTGTAATGTGGAGAAGATACATTTTGATTTAATATAAACTATTAATGAAAGATTTTATTTTTATTATAATAATAATTAAAAGTGTCACAATTATTTGATTATTGTTAATTATATTATATAGATTTCGGTTCAATTAATTGCTTTTTTTTTTTATTTTCACCCTTTTATTCTAATTCTAATAATGTAATGTTCTCTATTTTATTTTTAATTCATTTTTATGTAATAAATGGTATAAAATGATTTGATCAATTTTTTTTTTTTTGTGTTAAATACAAATAAAAAATATAAAATAATTTTTTAATATATATCATATTAAATAATAATAATTAAAAAAAATATAAAATTTAAAATAAATTAAAAATCTTAGAATAATTTCAAAGAAAAAAAAAAAAAAAAGAAATTTATTTTCTGTATTTTTAATTATTATTTAATATTCCATTGATTTTTTTTGGTTTTTTGGTTTTTTCTTTTGTGTTTCCTGTATAATTCATTTTTATTATTATTATTATTATTATCATTATTATTAAAAAAAAATTAATATATATTTCTGTAAATTTTTATATCAATCATTAATTAAAAATATAAAAATAAAAATGAAATAATAATAATAATAATAAAAAAAAAGTTATTGAATTTCTTTTTATTTTACTTTTATTTTATTTTTCTTTTGAAGTTTAAAAAATGTTTTTTTTTTACAATATAGATGTTATATATTATATATTATATAATTATTTATAATGATAATAATAGTATTATTATTATTAAATTATAATATATATATATTAAAAATAATTATTTTTTCTAATTGATCAAATATCTTATATATATCTAATATGTATTAAATCTATAATTATAATAAGTATTTTCTTATAGAATTATATATTAATTACAATTTGTTAAGATATTTAAAATCATTTTATATAGTATTTTATATATAATATATATATATTTAACTACAATAAAATATATAAAAAGAATATATCTATATATAATCTAGATCAAACATATTTTATAAAGATCAAGACTTTAATACACAACATTATTATAAAAAAAAACTTTTATTAACAGTTTATAGGGTCATTCTTTTCAAAATTAAAAAAAAAAATAAAAGTTTAAATGAATACTATAAAAAAATAGTATAAAGTATCTAGAATTATTTATAAATTAAACCAAAAAAAATTAAATAAAGTCTAGATTAAAATAAATTATTATAATATTTATGATATTAGTTTTATCCTTTTTTTAAAATTTTATTTTTTATTCAATTCATATCATGGGATGTTTTTCCTTTCTTTCTTTCGTTCTATTTTATATTATTAATATTAATATTAATTATTATTATTTTTTTTTAGGTGATTTAATGAAAATATTATAAATTAAAATTTAAAAAGTTTAATAATAATAATAATAAAAAAAAAAAAGTTTTTTTATTTTGGGGAATGACTTGATTGGTTTTATGGTTTGATACGTTCTCCAAACGTGATGTGAATGATAATGTATACATTATTAATAAAATATTAAATTTAATTTAATTTAATTTAATTTTAAAATTTTATAAAATTTTTTAAATGAATAGACTCATCTATGTAAAAAAAAAAATCTCCACCGAAAATCCTTTTTAATTAATTACAAAATATGAAAAAAAAAATTTTTTTTTTTTGTTTGTTTGTTTGTTTATTTGTTTTTTTTTTTGTATTATTAAAAATTTTAATAATAAAATTATAAAATTATAAAATAAAATAATTTTTTAAATTATTTATTTTTACGTTACATTACATTATATTGAATTATATTGAATTAAATTAAATATATTTAATATTATATTGTAATGAATATTTTAATATATATTTTAATATATTATAATGTAATACAAAGTTTTATATTTAATATTTCATATTTTTAATATTTAATTTTACAATAGGAATAATAATTAATAATTAATAATTAATAAATAATTATTTATTTACTTTTCTTTATTTCTTTTTTTTTTTTTTTTTCTTTCTTTCTTTTTTTCTTTGTTTATTTATTTATTACTTGACAGGTACAAAAATTAAATATTTACTTTGTTATTTAGTATTATTTTTATTATTAATTAAAATTACAATACAGAAAATAAAAATTTATATAAAAATACAGAATATAAAATTTTATTTTCTGTATTTTTATAATATCATTAATAATAAAATAAAATACAAAATATGATATTATAATTATAATTAAATAATCAAATATTAATAATAAATAATAAATAAATAATAATAAATAATAATAAATAATAATAATAATAATAATAATAATAATAATAATAATAATAATAATAATAATAATAATAATAATAATAATAATAATTGATATATTTCATTCCGATTTATTTGATATTCTATTTAATATAACTAAATAAAAAATTAAAAATTAAAAAATCATTTTTATTATTTTTTAATTATTATTTATTTATTTAAGTAGTAATAATAAATAAATAATTTTTTTTTGACAGGTATTAATTATGCTTAAAATGGAAATCAAATCAAATCAAATTAAAATCAAATCATTAAAGTTAATATTTTATTTTTGCTTATTATACATAATATTTTTTCTAAAAAAAATTATGATAAAATATGATAAAATATGATAAAAAACGGCTTATTATTATAAATGTATAATATGATATTATGTTTATGTTATGCGTTTATGTTTATGTTTATGTTTATGTTATAATTACTTTTTTTTTTTTTCTTTACATACTGCATTATGCAGTTGTTAATCACATTTTTTTTTAATCTTTATAAATGTATTAACTTTTTTAGTCATATCTAATATAATATAAAAATAAAAAAAAAATAATAATTAATAATTAATAATTAATAATTAATATATCTTTTAATTTTGATGAATTAAGATAAAGATAAAAATTGATCTGTAAAAAAAAAAAAAAAAAAAAAATTCAATGCAAATCAAACAATAATTAAATCATTAATATGTACTAACCTTTATATAATTATTACTCAATAAGTCATTATTAAAATCATTAACCATTAAATATTAAAAAAAAAAAATAAAACAAATCAAATTTTTAAATGACTTTTCCTTTAAAAAAATTAATCTAAAAAGAATTTTTTTTTTTTAATTTTTTTATGTTTTACATCTATAATTAATGAATTAAATTAAAATTAAAATAAAATAAAACATGATCATATTTAATATTTAAAATATTTTAAAATTTGTTTGTAGAATATTTAGAAAAACTACCTTTTAACAAATGATTAAATTTTATTCATTAAATTATTTTATTTAAAAAAAATTTTTTTATTTTTTTTTACACAGCACACATCACACAAGCAGTTTTTTTTTTATTTGTTATAATAAAAATTGTGTAACAAAAAATAAATAAACCCAATAGAGTAGGACAATATATTAAATTAAATTTTTAATATATGCAAGTCATTGATTTAAAAAAAAAAAAAAGAATTTTTTTTAATGATATAAAAAATGAATTGTCCTACTTTAAAATAATTAAAAATAATTTATTATCATTATTTATTACAATATATTGTGTTACATTTTAATAACCAAAAAAAAATAATAAAAAAAATTAATTTAATTGTCAAAATAAATAAAAAAAAATTATCATAAAATCAAAAATATTAATTATTATATATATTACAATATATTTAAATATATTATATTTTATTTTTGTATATTTTTGTATATATATGTATGAACAATATATTAATAAAATTTACTTTATATTAGAATATATTGTAATAAATAAAAACTATTACAATAAATGGCTTATAAAATTTTTCTGTTTTTTTTTACTATTTTTGTTAATTTTTTTTTTCATTTTTTTAATTAATTAATGGACAAATTCATTATAAAAATATTCCAACCAACCATACCAAAATAATAAGATTACAATTTTTTTTTTATAAAATACTATATATATAATAATTAATTGAAATATATGATTATAAGTAATAGTATAATATATAATAATTATTGATAATCATATATTAAAATAGATTATTATTATATATAATAATATTATATAAAACATTTCATTTCAGAAAAATAATTATTGAAAACTTTTATTAAATCATATGAATGCCAATTTTTATAATTAAATATTATATATAATAATAATAATAAATAATAATAAATAATAATTGATTTATTATAAATAATAATTTATAATAATTAATATGTAATAGGTAATAGGTAATAAATAAATAATATTTAAAATTATTTTTGTTTTTATTTTCATAAGATATTTTAAAAAATGTTTTAAATGTTTAAAAATGTTTAAAAATATTTTAAGTTATGCAATGCATGTTTTTTTTTTTCCCTTTCATCCTAAAAAAATAAAAAGTTAAGTAAAGTAAAGTAAAATAAAGTTTTTTTATTTAATTCTATTTTTATTTTTTATTTTTTATTTTTATTATACTATAGACGATTTCCAATTATAGAAATCATAAATAGTAAGCCACATATTTTATTATTTTATTAATATAAAAAATTTTTTATATTTTTTATTTTTCAGTACTTTTCTTTTTCATGGAAATAGGCAGAAAATAAATAAAAATTGGTAAAAAATAAAATTTATTATTTATTATTAAAAGGTTAGATTTTAGAAAATTAGAATATTCAATAATCCTAAAAATGTGGCAAATGTAAAAATTAATTATTCATCTTTTTTTTAATTAAAATCATGAAATCATAAAAACTTTATTATTCAAGCCATAATGATTAATAACTCAATAAATCAAAATTACTAATAATCAAGCCATAATTAATAATAGGCAAGCCATAATGATTAATAACTCAATAAATCAAAATTACTAATAATCAAGCCATAATTAATAATAGGCAAGCCATAATGATTAATAACTCAATAAATCATAATTACTAATAATCAAGCCATAATTAATAATAGGCAAGCCATAATTAATAATATTATAGAATTATAGAATTAAAATTATTAATAAATAGGAATAAATAGGAATAATAATAATCATTTAATTAATAATATAATATAATATAATATATTTATATTTAAATAAATTTAATTAATTAATTGAACAATATTTATTTAATAAAAATAATAATAATAATAATAAAAAAATAGAAAAGATGAAACTTTTTTTTTTTTATATTTTTAAAAATTTTAAAGTTTATTTCAAAAATAAACTTTTTAGGTAAAAAAAAAAAATAAAAAAACGGTTAAAAAAAAAAAATTGAAAATTGGCCAAATTAGGAAATTCATCATACGACTTTTTTTTTAAACTTTAAAATTTTTTAATTTTTTTTTTTTTTAATTTTTTAATTTTTTAATTTTTTTTAACCGCTTTTTTTTTTTATTTTAACGAAACGGTTATTACTTAAAAAAATCCTACGGAATTTTTTTTTTTTTTTAAAAAAAAAAAATACATAAAAATAACATTAAAAAAAAGAATGCATGCATGGATTTTAAAATTAAAAATAAAAAAAATAAAAAAAGATAAAAGAAAATTTATTAAAATATTATTTTAATCTTTTGCATTTTTTTTTTTTTATTGTTGTTTTTGTTGTTGTTTTTTATTTTATTTTTTTTTATTTTTAATTTAACTAACCATAACCATTAACCATCATCATTTGGAAATCCCAATTTTAAAATTTATTTATTTCATTAGAAAATAAATAATTAAAAATAAATAAAAATAAATAAATAAAAAAAATATTAATTATTTAAATATTTAATTATTTAATTAAATGAATTTATTAATGTGTATGATGTATATGATGTATGATTCACTTAACCTAACCATATTATTTTTAAGCTTATTTTTTATTTTTTTTTTTATTTTTTTTTTTTTCAATAAATGTGTTAATTAGTTAATAACTAATAATATAAAATAACAAAATAATAAAAAGTGCCTTTATTATTATATTATATTTTTATTTTTTTAATTTTTAATTGTATTAATCTGTTTCTTTTTCTTTTTTTTTTTAACAATAAAATGAATTTATTTGTTTATTTTATTTACTTTTAATATCTTTTCTTTATTTATTATATTTTTTATTTCTAATTTATTTTTTTATTATTACTATTCATTATTAAAAAAAGTTTTATTTAATATTATTATTATTCCCCATTAAAAAATTAAAAGTGCCAAGAATAAAAATATAATTAAATAATTGAATATAAATTAAACTATCATTAAAAAAAAAAAAAAAAGAGTTTTTGATTCTTAATTAATAAAATAAAATAAATCAATAATTATAAGAATTTACTTATAATTTTAACTTGAACTTTTCAACAAAGTGTATTTATTTAATAAATAACTAAATATTGATTTATTGAGTTATTTATTGAATAAAAGTTAATAATTTAATATTAAAAATTTTATTTTATTTTATTTTATAATTTAATAAAAAAAAAAAAAAAAACAAGCTTTTTTTTTAACATAAGGTTAAATAAATAAATAAATAAAATAAAAATTAAATAAAAATTAAATAATAAATAATAATTAGGTTTATGACAACACTATAAAAAAAAAGAGTATTATTTAATTTTTATTTTATTTATTTATTATTATTATTTATTATTTAATTATTTATTATTATTTATTAATGTATTGATAATAAGAATAAGGTTATGCGATATGGAATATATGGGAATAATAATTATTATTTATCCATTAAATAAAGTTTTATTAAATAGTATATGTATGTAATATTATATGTTATATGTTATGTTATGTGTCTGTGTGTATATTTATTTATTTTTTTATTTTTTATTATTTTTTTTTAAAAAATATTCTTATTAGAACTTTTTTAAATGATTTTTATTTAATTATTATTAATTTTTAATTATATATATAAAAACATTTTTATTCTTTTCTATTTCTTTTCTATTCTTTATTAATAATGTTGTTATCTTCTTTTAGTATCATCTATTTCATAATAGTTATCATAGAATATAATAAAAATATAATAAAATATAATAAAAATATAATAAATATATTATTTAATAGATTTAAAATATTATTTAAAATATTATTATTCATTTAAAAGATTTAATTTGTTATTTATTTAATTTGTTTTTTATTTAATTATTTAATTATATAATTTAAAAATTTTAAAATTTTAAAAATTTTTTAATTTTATTAATTAAAAAAAAAGAAAAAAAAAAAATTTTTTTTTTTCATTTCAAAATATTACCATAAAAATACAAATAAAAAAAAAATAAAAAATAAAAAAAAATTAAAAAACGGTTGATTTAAAATTTAAAATTAAAAATTAAAAGAGTTTTTCCAATTGTATAAAAAAAAATAAAAATAAAAAATAAAAATAAAAGAAATAAAAATGAAATGGATTGAAAAAAACAAAAAACATGTTTATTTATACTTATTTAATATTATTTATTTTGTTTTAATTACAATTTATAATTTATTAAAAATATTACTTTTTTTTGATATCAATAATGATTACTTTTTTTTTTTGTTTATTTACTTTATTTTTAAATATTCATTCATAATAATAATATAAAAAATAAAAGAAAATAAAATAAAATTTTCTTCATTAACGATTATTAAAACGCACACGGAAAAAAAATTAAAAATAATAATTAAAAATAAATAATTTAAATAATTTTTTAAAAAAAAAATATGAGAAATTTTTTTTTTAAATTAAATTAATTAATTATAATATAAAACATGCATTAATTAAAAAATTAAATAAAATGAAAAAATGAAAAAATATTTTTATTTATTTATTTTTTATTATTTATTTATTTATTTATTTATTTTTTATTTATTAAATCCCTTTTAAAATAGTAATGAATAATAAAGTAAAAAAAATTATACTTTTTTATTTTTACTTTATTCATTAGTCATTACTCATTATTTATGAGTTTTTTAATCTTCATTACTTTTTTTTTTTTTTTTATTTTATTTTGATTTTTTTTATAAAAACTTCTTTTTATTTTTTTGTTTTTATGTTTTTATCATGATTTTTTTTTATTATATTTTTTTTCTTATTTAAAAAAAAATGAAAACAATTTTATTTATTTTTTTTTTGTATTTTTTTTTTTTTTTGTATTTTTTGTTTTGTTTTGTATTTTTATTTTAATATTTATATACATGAACCCATGAACAATACGAAGAAAATAAAAAAAAAAGTACAAATATTTTTAGTATTATTTTTATTTTTAGTATTAATATTTATTGTCTTTTTTTTTTTTAACTAAAATGATAACAAAAATTTTTAAATACTAAAAATTAAAAATTAAATAAATAAATAAATAAATAAAATGAGTAATAAAAATTTAGTAGGTTTATATTCTATTCTATTAATATATTAATATTTAAAATCAGATAATAACTATTTTTTAAATATAAATAATAAATAATAATAAATAATAAATAATAAAAATTAATTTATAATAATAAGAGTTAATAATTAATTTATAATTCATAATAACTATTTAATATTTTAAAAATTATTTTATAATGAAAAGGCTTTGATTTTTTTTATTATTTGATTTTTTTTTATTTAGATAAATATAGTTTATTACAATTACTACATCACATCCAATACAAATTTTAATTTTGTTTATATTCTTTCTTCATATTCAATAAAAGGAAAAATAAAAAAATAAAAAAAATAAAAAAAAAAAAGAATTCGATATTTTGTGATAAATGATGTTAATAAATTAAAAAAAAAATTAAAGTTATTAAAAATATAAAGTGAAATAAAATGAAATAAAATAAAATGAAATGAAATGAAATAAAATAAAATAAAATAAAAAAATTAAAAAAAAAAAATAAAAAATATTAGTTATTACTCATTTATATTCCATTATTTATTTTATTTTTTTATATTAATTAAACAAAAAAAAATATTGTTTATTATTTATTATATTCTATTATTTATTTATTTTTTTATTAGTTATTAATTAATTATTCAATATTCAATATTCAATATTTAATATTCAGTATTCAATATTTTATTTTATTTTATTTTATTTTATTTTTTATAATTATTATTATTATAATTCTTTTTTTTATTTTTATTTCTTTTTATTTCATTTTTATTTTTAATTTTTTTTATTTTAAAATTTTTAATTAACATAAATTAAAAACTTTAAAAAAAAATTTTTTTTTTTCATTTTTCGCTTTTCAATTTTATTTTAGTTATTTTTAAAATTATAAATAAAAAAAAATATTAAAAAATAAAAAAAAAAGAATTATTTATATCAAATAATTATTTATATTTTATAATTTATATTTATTTAATGAAAAAATATATAAGTATAAATAAATATAAACGCAAATTATAAAAAAAAATAAGGAAAAAAATATAAATCTTTAATTGAATTATTAAAATATAGAAATATTTTAATATAATAATGATATTTATTGATGAGTAAAATTAATATTAATATAAATAAAAAAAAATAAAAAAAAGATTATAATTATTATATATATATTTATAATTATGCGTTTCTTTTATTTTTTTTATTATATAAAATAATTTTAATATAATAATGCGTTAATTACTCAAACACGAGATTTAAATTATGAAAAAAAAATTTTTTTATTTATTTTATTTTATTTTATTTTATAAAATATAAAATATAAAATCAATATTATTTATATAAATAGTACATATTATAAACTCATTATAAAACTTTATTATAATTTAACTTTAAATTTTTTTTTATTATTATATGCATTTAGTTTTTTAAATCAAATTCTGAAAATTAAAAAAAAAAAAAATAAAATAACTAAATATATTTTAAATATTAATTAAAATTTTAAATATTTTAAAAAATAATTTAAATATTCATTATTAAATATAAAATAATAATGAAAATAATAATGAAAATGAAAATAAAAAAAAATAATTATATATATATTATATAAATACTATATATAATTTAATTGTTATAAAAATAATAAATATGTTTTTTTTTTTTTTTGTTTTATGGTATATTTAAAAAAAATAAATTTTTTTTTCTTAATTTAATAAATTTTTTTCATATTAAAAGTTTAATTATGAAAGATATTTAATAGTAATTTATACCATAATTTTTTATTCTAATAATATTATATAATAATATTATTTTCTTATAATTCATATTTCATTTTTTATAATATATTTTTTTCTTAAATAGTATAAAAATTTTTTTAGAACAAAAAAAAAAAAAAGATTTTTTTTTAATTATATAACATGATATGAATTATAATTATATTTATTATAAAATTTATTTATAAAACGGATTGATTCAATTTTAATCCATTTCTTTTTTTTTTTTTTTCTTTCTTAAATCAATAGAAATGTATAAAAATGTATAAAAAATTAATTTAAATTAAAATACTTTGATTAAATTTTTTTTTTTTTTTTTTTTTTTTAATGATATAATAATAAATTATTATTATATTATTAAACATTTTTTTTTTTTATTTTTTATTTTTTATTTATATTATATTAAAAAAAAAAAAAGACATTAAATTTTAAAAACTTAAAATAAAGTAAAATAAAATAATTGATTTTTTTTTCTTTTTTTTTTTTATTTTTATTTTTATTTTTTTAAAATTTTAAATTTTTTATTTCATTACATTAATAGATGTTTTAAAAATCATCTTGTGATACAAACTCAATAAAGTTTGTATAAATTGAATTGAAAAGAATAAAAAGAATAGATTATTCTATAAAAATTATTTTTTTAAAAAAAACAAAAAAAAAAAAAAAGAATTTTATAGTTTTATAGTTTTATAGTTTTAACTTTTAATCTCTTTTTCTTTTAATTTTTTTTTATATTTAATTATTTTTATTGGTTAAATTTTATTCTATAAAATAAAAAAAAAAAAAGCAATAAAAATAAAAATAATTAAATTCATTATAAATCATTAAACTAATAATTAGAAAGTAAAAAAAAAATTTTTTATTAATGATTTTATGGTTTTATGATTTTTTGATTTTTAATTAGAAAATTGTTTCATTGGATAAGAAATGTAATTATAGGAAAGTTGGTCTATTGATCAGTAGTAAAAAAATTTTAAAAACTTTTAATTCTATTTTTTTTTTTTTAATTTTTTTTTTAATGATAATTGTGAGGTATAACACTTTTAAGGTTCAGAAAATTTTTAAATAAGGAAAGAATTTTGTTTTAATAAAATTTATTATATTTATTAATTATTTATTATATTTTTGAACTTAATTTTTGTCTACATTTTTATATTAGATATTTTTAATTCTTTTTATACTTTTAAAATTATAATTATTTAATATTTGTATAATTATTTCTTTACCTTATTTTTAAGGAGAAAAATAAGGAGTTTATAATTATAACTAATATAAATAATTAATCACTATTTTCTATATTTCACCTAATGTTATAAAACTATAATTAATGTAAATAATACATTAATTTATGTATATAATAAAATAATTTTATAGATTTTATGTTCTTATATTATTAATTAATTTCTTAATAAATTTATGTATTGTAATAAAATTTAATACGTATTAAATTATTATATAATTTACATTATATAATAATTTATTGTGGCGCATTATTTACTAATAATTTTAAATTTATGTTTATTTTACTTCAATTGTCATGTCATTGTTAAGTAAAACCAAAAAAAAAAAAAAAAAATTATTAGGGTTTAGAGTGAGGGAGAAGGTCATATTTTTTTATTTTAAATAGTTAATTAAACATAATATAATTTATTTTTTTCTAATTTATTTTATTTTATTTTAATTCAGTTGTTTAACATTAATTGTCTTTATTCTTATTATTAACAATTCTATAATAATAAAATTAATATTTTTATTGTTATTATTATTATTATTATTAACAAATCTTCTATAATAATAAAATTAAAATAAAAAAATAAAATTTTTATAACATTAAACAAAAAATTGAAAAATAAATTTAAAGACTATAAAATTATATATAAGAATTTTTATATATATTTATAACTTTAATAAAAAATTTTTTTATAATTTTTGATTCAAAGCTATTTTAATATATAGTTATATTTTTTTGTATTTCTTTTTTAAATATTCTTTTTTATTTTTATTTTTTAATTAATAATTAAAACTTTATAGATTCAAAATGAAATTTATAATAAAAAAAGTAATAAACAAAATACATATACAAAATAAATTTCAATAAAAAAAAATAAAAAATTATTTATGTTAAAAAATGTTAATAATTATTTTTAAAAGATACATATAAAATATTTTTTCTATTATTATATTAATAAGATTTTTTATTTTATTTTGTTTTATTTTATATAATTGATTTAGAAGGATTAATTTTTAATTAATATAAATTTTAAAATAAATAAATAATTTATATTAAAAAAAAAAACATTTTTTTACAAGTTATTTATTTATTATTTTTTTATCTTTTAAGATTCAATAATAAATGTGGATTTTTTTTATTATCAAATTTTAAAATAATTTAATTATAATATAAAAGAGATAATAATCTTTAAAATAAAATAAATGTACTATCTATTAAACTCTCCCTAGTGTCAACTTTCATCAGAAAAAAGGATTATGATAGAGTTATGTAATTAGAGCAATAATTATGATTAGTGAAATATTATTATTATTATTATTATGCCTTATCGGTTCGACATTCGATATGTACGAGAAATTATAGGATTTGAATTTGAGTATCAGTTTACCATGAATTTTTTTTTTTTTTATTTTTTTTTTACTTTTTCTAAAATCTTTACAAATATTTAAAAAGAAAAAAATGAAAAAATAAAAATAAAACATAAAAATACAAATATATTATTTATTAATTTTATTACTATATAAAAATTCATTTCTTATAAAAATTTTTTCTTGTTCAATATATATAATATATATATATATATTCTTTTTTGATACATTCATTATCATAAATTTTTTATTATATTATATTATAAAATGTCTCATAACTAACAGAAGTTTTTACCATAAAAAAAAAAAAAGTATATATATATATATGATATTAAAACATAATTCAGAAAGAATATATATGCAAAATTTATTTTATATTTGAAAAATTTTTATTTAAAAGAAAGTTTATCTTAAAAAAAAAAAACTTTTTTTTTTTTTTTTTTTTTTACATTTTCATTTTTATTTTAACTTTAGATAAACCAATCTATTATTGCATATATTTTTAATTAAAAAAATAATGAAATCAAATTACTTTAATTTTCTTAAATAATAATCCTAATAATAAATAATAAATAATAATAGTTAATAATAATAATAATAGTTAATAATAATAATAATAGTTTAATAATAATAATAATAATAATTTTTAATAATAGTAGTTGGTAATAAATAATAATAATATATCTAAGTGTAAATATTTTTATTGATATATTCATATACTACATATAGTATTTTTTTTTTTTTTTTTTTTTTTTTTTGATATTTTGTTACTGTAATATACATATACGTATTAAGATATATATAAAATTAGATAAACCTTTTTTTTTCATATTTAAATTCTATTCTATTCTATTTTATTCTATTTTATTCTATTATTTTATTTTATTATAAAAATTTTCCATCATAATAAATGAAGTTTTTTTTTCTTTCTTTTCAATTAACAACACTTTTTATTAATAAAATTTTTAGTATTTAATAATAATTTCTTGGATTTTTTTATTAATAATAAAAGTTAGTAATTATTATTATTATTATATTTTATTTAATAATAATATTTTTAAATTTTTTATTTAGTATTATTTAAATTAATAAAAAAAAACAAATAAAAATTGAAGAAAAAAAAGATAAAACAAATAAAAGAAAAAGATATAGGTCATATTATATTATTAAAAAACAGTTAATTTTTTTTTTTTTTTTTTAGTTTTTTGTATTATACATTTTTTAATCTTTAATCTTTTTTTGTGATTGGATTAAAATCGTGATTTTATTTTTTATTTTATTTTTTAGTTTTTTTTTAAAAAAATTTTAAAAAAATATTTTTTTTTATTTTAAATTTTAAAATTTTTAATCAATTGGAAATATATATATTTTTTGTTAAAACATTTTACTTTACTACTATTTAAGAAAAAAAAAAAATTTCATAATTTTCAAATATTTTGAAAATATTAAATATAACTATCATTTATTATTTATTATTTTTTCATTCTCCTTTATTTATTTATATTTTGATATAACGTAATAATATATTTTTTTTAATAAAGATGGAAAACATATTAAAAGGTATAGTTTTTTTTTTTATAAATAATTTAATTTAGTAAGACTTTCACAATTAATTGTAATATTAATAAGAAATATATATATTTAATAGTATTTATTTATAAATTATAAATACGATAGTAATAATAATAATTCTTTTTTTTTTTTTATTTTTTTAATGAAAATATTTTAAAAATTATATATTCATGAAATTTCATCAAATTACTAATTTAAAATTTCATTTATCTATCTATTATTTTATTATTCATCTATAATATATATATATTTATTTTTTTTTTTAAAAAAAAAAGAACAAATGATGAGAGAGCGTTTAGCTGAAGATATTATGGTTGATAAACAATTGGTAATTTTTTTATTTTTTTTTTTTATTTTAAATTTTAAGAAATTATAATTTTAAAATTTAGAAATTTGAATTTCTATTTTATTTTTTTATTTTACTATATATATATATTGTAATTTAATAAATTAATATATATATATATATTTCCATTATATATTATATATACATATGATATAGAGAGTATATTAATTTGTATTACAAATAAAAGTTTTTTTTATTAAATATAGAAGTAATATCATTGTATTAAGAAATTTATAATTAGAAATTTTATTTTTTTTTTTTTTTGAAATTAAAAATTAAAATGACATTTTTTTTTTTTTAGTTTTATATATAAAAATCATTATTAAATATACATGTATTATAATAATATATATAACATTATATATATATTTTCTTCTAATAATTATTTAATAATATATTATGTATATACTAATATTAATTATATAATTTAAATTTCTATTTTTTTTTTTAAAAAAGGTAGTAGATCTTGATAGAAAAAGAAATCAAAATAGAGAAGCTTTAGGAAAATTAAAAAAGGATAAACATTTAAAAAATGGTATATATATATGATATATGATGTTTATATATATTATATATTAATTTTTAAATAATTATATTATATATTATATATTTATTTTAAAAAAAAGTTTATGTTATATATTTTTAACTAAATATTTTATTTTATTTTATTTTTTTTTTTTTTTTTTTCATTTTTCTCATATATTATAGAAAAAAAAGCATGGATTATTTTAGATGATATGTTTATAAGATTACCAAAAGAAACTATAGAAAAAAATATAAAATCAGGTAAAATGTGGAATATATTATTATTATTATTTCTAATTTATTATTATTATTATTTCTAATTTATTATTATTATTATTTCTACTTTATTATTATTATTTTTTATAATAATTAAAATAAATAAATAAATAAAAAAAACAAAATATTTTATTTTACTTATTATAATAATACTAATAATATAATTGTTTTTTATTAATTTCATTATACTTAAATAGATCAAGAAAAATTAGATAAAGAAATTAATTCTTTAAGAGATAGTATAAGAGATAGAGCTGTTGAACTTGGTGGTATGGAATATGTTAATGGTGAAGATAATAGAAAAATTGAAGCTTTTAAATTAAAAGGAATGTCTTCAAAAGAAATTAATCCTTATGTTTCAGATCATAGTAAAGTTTGGAGAATTTAAATAAAAATAAAAAAAAAAAAAAAAAAACGAAAAATGAAAAAATCAAAAAATAAAAAAAGAAATATATATATTATATTTTAATTATATTTAATATTTAATTATATAATATATAATATATAATATATTTTTCTTTTATATTAACAACTTAAAAACTTAAAAAGTAAAAAAAAAAAAAGAAAAGAAGAAAGAAAAATGATTTTAAATATTATACCAGTACTTTTTTTTAATTTTTAGAAAAAATATACCAATGATTTTTTTTTATTTTATTTTATTTTATTTTATTTTTATCTTTAGAAAATATATATAATATATAATATATATAAGTTAAAACTTCATTTATTATAAAAAAAATAATTATATATTTTATATGTTATATTTTACATAAATCATTTTTTTATTATCTTGTAATTATAAATAAATAAATAAATAAATAAAAAAAAAAAAATACCATAATAAAAATATATATATATATAAAAGTAAAAAAACTTTTTTTTTTCCTCCTTTTTTTTTTTTATATTTATATATTCTTAAATTCTTATATATTCTTATTTATACCTATTTAAAACTATATTTATTGACACAATAAAAATTATATATATATTATATATTATATATTATATATTATATATATTTCTTATTTTATTTTAGTTTTATTATAATTTTTATTATATTTTTTTTTAGATAGAAATATTTTTAAAAATATTATTTATTTATTTATTTATTTAAATATTTAAAAAGTAAAAATGTAATTAAACTAATTTTTATTAATTGTTGATTATTATTAATTATAAATTATAAATTATAAATTATTTTTTTTCTTTCTTTTTAAAAAAAATACAATAAAAAAGAAAAATTTATAAAAAAAATATAAAAATTTTTTTTATAAAGATGTTTTAATTCAAATATAAATATATATAAAAATTTGATTTTTTTTTTTTTTTTTTTATATTTACATTATTACATTATTATTAAGAGTATTATTACTATTTATTTAACATAATTAATTATTATTATTATTATAATTAAAAAAAAAAAAAAGAAAAAATATTGGTATAAATAAAAATTAAAAAAAAAAATAAAAATAAAAATAAAAATAAAATAAATAAATAATAAATTATATAAAATATAATTATATTATAATTATATATATTTATATATTGTATATAAAGAAAAAAGAAAAAATAAATTCCTCCTCCTTCATTTTATTTTATTTTTTATTTTTTTATTTTTTTTTCATTTCTGTAATGAACAATAAAGAGCTTTAATCGTTTTAGCCATATTGGAACTAATGGTCGTATTAGAATTAGATTTTTTAGAATTAAAAAGATAGGCAAAGGCAGATTGTTGAATCATTGTTAAATCTTTAGTTCTATATATATATATAAAATAATAAAATATAATAAAATAATATAAAATACAATATAATATAATAATTAATAATTAATAATAATAGAAAGAGATGATTATAAATAAATATATTTATATATATATAAAACAAAAACAATAAAAGAAACAAAAAAAAAAAAAAAAAAAAAAAAAAATTACTATGATTATCATATTATATTAGTAAAAAAAAAACTTTAAAAAAAAAAAAAAAAAAAACTTACGTGGTAAGTTCGGTATCATCAATTTTTGAATTCTTTTCAAATTCTGCAGCTACTTCTTCTGCTTGAAGTACTATAGATTTTGGTACACCTGCTATATTGGCAACATTCATACCATAACTTTTTGGACATACTCCATCCGTTAATTTATAAAGAAATACTACTTCATGATTTTCTTCATCACTATGAAAACTCATAAATTTACAAGCTACTAAAGGATTATTTTTATATTCTTCTGTTAACATACCATAATGAGTAGAAAATAATCCTATACAACGAATTTGAGTAATAATATAATTTAATACCGAATAAGCTATAGAAAATCCATCAAATGTACTGGTACCACGACCTAATTCATCTAATATAACTAATGAACGTGGGGTTGCTTCTTTTAAAATTTTTGAAGTTTCTGCTAATTCTATCATAAAAGTACTTTGTCCTGCTAAAATATTATCATTAGCTCCTATTCTTGTAAAGATACGATCAAATGGGGTTAATCGACATTTTCTTGCTGGTACATAACATCCTATTTGTGCCATAATAACAGCTATACAGGTTTGACGTAAAAGTGTAGATTTACCACCCATATTTGGTCCTGTTAATAAAATTAATTTTGGTCTTTCCTTTTTATTATTATTATTAGTAGTAATAGTAGTATTATTATTATCTGTATCCATAGTATCATTTTCAATTTCATCTTCATTATAAACACCACCAAGATAGGTATCATTTGGAATAAAATCTTGTGTGACGCCAACATTAACACATGGATGTCTAAGTTCTGTTAATTCTAATACACTATTTTCTTCCATTTCATTATTTAATGGATTAACAAATTCTGGTCGACAAGAAGGTTCACCTAATACTTCACGACAACGTGCTAAACAGGCTAAACAATCTACTTCGGCTACTAATTTTATAACTTTTAACCATTTATCATAATGAATATCAAATCTTTGATAAATACGTAATTTAACTTCTCCTTCAGCATCATTAAATAATTCTTTAGCTTCATTTAATCTTTGAATATCATTACGTAAATTACTATTATAATAACGATTTACTGCTTGAGTTTTAGACATTTGTATCCAATCTTTTGGTACAGATTTAACTAATCTTTTTGGTACTTGAATTTGATAAATTTCTTTACCTAAATCTTTATATACAATTTCTTTTGATCCTAATCTCTTTTGTATTTTACGTAAATAATCTTGTAATTCTTGTTCTATATCTTTAATAGCTTGTTTTGTTTCATCATAAGTTTCATCATAACCATCAATAGGTGTAATTTTATTTTCTTTTGTTGCTTTTTCCCAATCAAAAGCATTTTGAAACCATATTAATTCTTCTTTTAAAACTTCAAAAAATCCAAATTGGGCTATTTCTTTTAATCTTTTAGAAGTTAATTGTTCTACTTGAGAATTTAATACATTAATAAATAATTCCATAATAATTGTAAATGCTTTTAAGGATTTAATAAATTCTTTAACTTGACAAGATCCTGCATGAATACGACTAATAATTCTTTCTAAATCCGGTAATTTTCTTAAAATAGTATCAATATAATCTACTAAACTAGAATTATTTTCTTCTACATAAATATTTAACATATCATCTGAGGCATTTAAACGATCTTCTATACCTTCAATATTTCTTAAAGGATGACATACCCAATTACGAAATTGTCTTTTACCAAATGGTGTTGTACAATGTTCTAATAATTCAAAAAGTGTACCTTCTGTTGATCCATCATTATTATTTTGAAAAACTTCTAAATTCATTAAAGTTTGTCCATCTAATATAAGACTTGAAGCATCATTAACTGGATCATAAAAACTGAAATTTTTAAGTGAAAAAAGTTCACGATCAATTTTTAAAGATTGTAAATACCATAAAAGTCCTCCTATAGCTGATAAAAGTACAGGATCATTAATTGCTTGTTTTAATACTTCTGGCCAATTTGTTGGTATATTTCTATTTTCTGTATCAATATCAATATCCATTTTATTTTCATTTTCATTTTCATTTTCATTATTATTCATATTCATTTCTATATCTTCATTTTCTTCATTTCCTTTTTTATTTTTTTTAGATTCATCAAAATAATTTTGTATTTTTAATTCTAATTCAGTTTTTTCTGGTCCCCAAAATTCTTTTTCTGGTATTAAAATATTCCATTGATTTTTATTACCTACAATACGTTTTAACATTTGAACTGTACGTTGACTTAAACCTCCACGTTCTATAACAATTTCTTTTGGTTTATATTGAATTAAAAGTGTTTCAAATCGAGTTCTATCTATATCATCAATAAATGATGAAAATTTAAAAGTAGCTGTTGTTGTATCTACTATACATACACCAAATTTTGGTGGTGAACGATCTTCTGTAACTAAATAAGATTCAGAAACTCCATTAATAGGTTGTAATTCTTCTTTTATACTCATACAATAGGCACTCATATCATTAGTTAAGAAACCTGAATCAACTAATGTACCAGCTGTTAAAACTTGTGAAAGTTCACGTTTAATAACTTTTTCTTCTTTTGATTTAGAATTTCTTGCATTCATACTTTTTTTAAGTGCTGTTTCCATTTGATCAACTTTAGCTACTTTATAACCTTTAGCTACAAATTGTGATGCCCATTGTTCAAATGATGCTTCTGGTACACCTACCATTCTCATATTAACACGATCTGTCATTTTTAAATCAAATTCTTGATGACCTATATCAGCATCTTTTTCATAAAGTTCATAAAATTTACCTTTTTTAAAGAATACAACTTTTTCCCAATGTTTACTTTTAATTTCCCAATATTGACGTTCAAATGGTGTAAATTTTTTCCATGCTGATGATGGAATATATAATGTACGTGGATCATAATCTTCTTCTCCTGGTCTTCTACCGTTTTCATCTCTAACATCCATTAACCAACTATAACGATCTTCATTTTTTTCTTTAAATTTTTCTTCTTTTTCTTTACGTTTTTCTTGTTGAGTACTTAAACCAAATTTATTTGGCATTTTTGGGGATCGGAAAGCACTTAATTTTTCTATTGGACTTTTATATGAAGAACTATTTGATTTTATACTTGGACTTTGACTTGGACTTGAATTATTAAATTTATTTAAATTAAATTTTTTATTATTCTTTGGTTTTCTTTTTATTTCATCATCATAAATAGTATCATCTTCACTTTCTGATTCTGTTTCTGGTTCTTCTTCTTTTACTCCTTCATCATTATCATCATCATCATCTATTATTATTATTATTATTATTATTATTATTATTATTATTATTATTATTATTATTATTATTATTATTATTATTATTATTATTATATTATCAATTATTATTATTTATTATATTTTATTATAGATATATTAAAAACATTTAAATTATGGTTTTTTAGTAAGAGAAATACAAATATATATATTTAAAAATCGTAACACCAATTATAAACTATGAACAATAATAATGACAATAATAATGATATATAATATATAAAATGTAATAATATTTTATTAATATTTAAAATAATATATAATATATTTACCTGATTCTTCATTCTTTGGTACATACTCGTCACTATCGTCATTATCTGATCCTTCACTATCACTTTCTTTATAGTTAATTTTTCTTTTCATTTGTGTTCCTCTTCTTAAATGTCTTAATTCTCTTTTTGGTGGTTCTTCATTATTTTCTTCTTCTTCTGAAATATATTATGTATATACAAATAATTTTAAAATATTATTAAAAGAAATTTTTTAAATTTTTTTAAATTTCTTTTATATAAAAAATGATAAAAGAATTATTATTATTATTATAATTATTATTATTATACCTTTTATATTATTATTACTTTTTTGAATTGTTTCTTTTTCAATTGTAATTTTTATTTTCTTTTTTAAAAAAATAAAACAACATAATATATCACATATACACAAATATCAATATATCAACATAAACAATATAATAATATAATATTAAAAAAATGTATATTACATAAAAATATTTAAAATAATTATTATTGATATATAAAATAATAATACCTTTTTTTTATACATAATTGGCATTTCTTCTTCTGAATCAGTATCCATTTCTATTTCACGTTTGATTTTTTCTTCTGTTACTTTTTTTTTATTATTTTTAATATTTTCTTTTCCTTCTGCTGAATCTTCTTTTGTATTATTATTAATATTTTCTTTTCCTTCTGCTAAATCTTCTTTTGTATTATTATTAATATTTAAATTTTTAATATTATTTATTATATATTCTTCATTTCTTTTAACTGTAGGTGAAGATTTTACTGTATTTAAATTATTTTTAATATCTTTTGGGGATTCTTTTCTTGATTCGGGAGTAACTTCTTGAGTTTTTACAACTTTTTTAGTTTTTGGTGTACTAAAAAAAGAAGTAATACTCATTTGCTTTCTTTGTTTGATATCATTTTTTTTTCTTGGTGTTTGGTTCATTTTTGGATATTTTTTTTATCTTGATTTAAAATAACGAAAAAATTCTTTTATTGTTATAATATAAAATTCTTTGAGCAATATAAATACATATAAAATTTACAAATTCTTTTATTATATTATGTTTGATAATATTTAAATATATTTAAATATATATAATTTACTTTATATTTCTTTTTATATCTTATTTTTTATTTAACTAAATAAGGCATAACAAACATTTATTTTTTTTTCATTTGAATTAGAATATAAGTCAAATAACATATATTCATAAATTTCAAAAATATATGAGAATAAAAAAGAATTTAGTTTAATGATATTAAACCTATAAATATAAAGAATTTTTTTTAATTCAAAAAATAATGATAATTTTTTTAATTATTCTTTTTAATTATAAAGTATACATTATATTTATAATATATATAACAATATAATAATTTAATTAAAGTATATTAAAATTTTAGGACAACTTCAAAAATTTTTTAAACTTGGATTGGTTGAAATTTTTTCAAAAAATTATAAATCATAATCTTAATTTTTTCTTTTTTTTATAATTTATATATAATTATTTTATAATTTAAAAATTAAAATATAAAATATAAATGAAGGATACTTCTGAGAATTACGAATAGCTGAATCTATGAGAAATCAATAATAATATAATATAATTGAATTTTTAATAATTATTTAAATATTTCTTATATATACTTTTTTTACAATAAAAAATTTTTCTTATCAAAAAAATTTGAAAAAACAATGAAAAGAAAAAAATGAGTAAATGATAACATGAAATTATATATTATATAAATATTTATAACTAAATCATAAGAATATAAATTAATTATGATGCATAAATTTTATATAGTACATAAATAAATAAATAAATAAATAAATAAATAAATAAATAAATAAATAAATAAATAAATAAATAAATAAATAAATAAATAAATAAATAAATAAATAAATAAATAAATAAATAAATAAATAAATAAATAAATAAATAAATAAATAAATAAATAAATAAATAAATAAATAAATAAATAAATAAATAAATAAATTATTTTTATTAGATTTTTTATTTATAAAATATATGTATGCATTATTAATTTATTCTTAATTAATTCTTATAGGAATATTCGCTTTTTCATTTTTTCATTTTTACATTGTCGTATTGTCGTTTTTTTTTATTAGTACAAAATATCTTCATATTTTCATTTTTTTTATATATATTTATTATATTATATTTATTTATCTTATTATAAAATTATGTTATATTAAACTCATTTTTTATTTTATTTATTATTTTGATTATTTGCTTAGACAAATGGAGACCATCCAACCCAAGCTCTTCCTAATATATTTTTATCAGTTGCTAAATCAATTAATGATTTAACTTGTTGCATTGGTGTTAATATATTATTTCCTTCTTCATTAATTTCATTATATTCTGGTTGAGCTCTTATATTATATTTTGGATCTCCTTTAACTATTTCTTTTAAATATCTAATAAATGATGTATTACCATGTCCGTTTTCAAGTTCAGTAATTAAAATATCTTATATATAATAATAATAATAATAATAATAATAATAATAATAATTTTTTTTTAGATATTGTTGCTTTTTTATTTAAATACTTATATTATAAAAAAAATATTATTTAATATTTCATTTAATTTTAAATAATTACTTGATGGATTTTCTCCCTTTAATTTTTTTTCAGCAATACTTAATTTCTGTTTAGGATACCATTTTGGGGGTTCTAATGTATTCATTGATTCTTCATCCTTTTTTGTTATTATTTCTTTATTTTTATTTTTATTTTTTTTTTTTAATTAATTTTTATTTTTTTTTTTTTTTTAATTAAATATTAAAATATAAATTATATATGTTAGAATAATAGTACTTATTTTAAATGAATCAAAAATTATATTTATTAATTATTTTTTTTATGAATAATATATACTATACTAATATATTACTAATTAATTCAAATATTATTTTTTTAAATTTTAAGTTATTTATTAATAATTATTTATAAATAATTTGATATTCTTATTTAAATTTTGTGTAACATTAATTATAAAAAATTACATAAGAAAAATCATTGTCCCAATATAATATATTTTTAAAAAAAAATAAAAAAAAATAATCATACTTTGTTGTTTAGCTTGACGTAAAGCAAAGTTTCTCCAATCTAATAATGGTTCATTAATGAAAATACTCATGGCATTTAATAAAATTTCACTATTTTCTCTTAATACTAAATATATCGAAAGAAAAAAAATATATTTGATATAATATATTTATATTTAAAATTAAATATTTATATAATTTATAATATTTGAATTATAATACTTTTCATTATATTAAATTTAATATAAATTTACCAGTTTGAATATAAATCATAGGGATTTCAAGTAAAACAGAAATACCTAAAGGATTAAGACAATCAATCATTTGTGATGTTAATCTAAATGGAACCATTTCTGGTATAGCAAGAACTTCGGTAGCTGTTCCAAATGCATGACCAAAATCAATTCCAATAAGTTGTCCACTGTTATTTTTATATAAATTATTTGTAAAAAAAAATTATAATTAATATATATATAAATATTATAAAGTTAAAATAATTTCATGATGATTAATTTTAATAGAGAATATTTTACCTATTTTTATTAATTAAAATATTTTCCAAGTGACGATCACCAATTCCTTTCATTTTTTTTTTTTTTTTTTTAATTTTCATAAAATTAATATATTATTCTATTATTTTTTATAGTAATCAATTATAATAATTATAAAAATAGTTACCAAGAATATAAGAACATATACTAATTGCAGCAAGTGAATTGGCATATTCATTTCTAATCTTAATATAAATATCTGGAGTTCTAATAATTTTTAATAAATATTTATTAATTAATCTTTTAGGTATTTGATCTTCTATTTTGGTTAAGTTATTAATTGTTTCTTCTCTACTGGCTTTTTTGAACATTGTATGGAATACATTTTCTATATAAATTATTATATATCAATATTATTTAATTTAAATTGAAATGATTATAATATAATTATTTTATTTTTCAAATTTAAAATAAAGTAAATACACATACCTCCTCCTTTTTTATAAAATGAATTTACCCAATCAACATATTTATTTCTTGAATTTACAATTAAACTTTTATCTTCAACCATTTCTTGAACGCAACTTCCGATTGATATAGTATCAGGCTATTAATTAATATTTTATATAAATATAATAATATTTTTTCATTAGTACAAATGTAATTTAATTATAATATATTATTTATTGTTAAATAAACAAATAAGATAATAACTAAATATATAAAATACTTACAACCCATTCAATTATACCTAAAGAACCGGTCATTGGAATAACTTTATATGTTTTTATATTAATATTATTTTTTTTACAGTAAGGTTCCTTTATTAATAAATCATTCATAATATTGAATAATTGTTGAATTCTTTGATCTAGTCTTAAATCTTCACCCCCCTATGAAATAAAAAGATAAAGAATTGTAGTTAATACATTAGTATATATAAATATACATTATTAAGAAAAGTTTAATTATTATTATTATTATATTTTTCAATTATTTTTCAAATTTTTTGTTTTTGATTATTTATTATTAAACATATAATGATATTACTTTAACAAGGAATAAATGTTGAGATTCATCATCACCAATAATTTCTAATCTTTTAGGTTTTCTTAAAGAATTTAATACAAGTATATTTGAATTAAAAATAGATATATTTTTATTTTTCTTTAATCTTGGATTACTTTTTCCATCATATTGTCCAGGTATTTCGATTTCCTATTTAATTATAATAAATAATATTTATAAAAAATATATATAAAAAAAATAAGAAATGTATATATTATTTTTTTATTTTATTTTTAATTAAAATATATTTATTACTTTATCATAGTTCTTTCCTTGATATTCTGCAAGCCAAATAGAATAATTCTTTAATTGTGTTTTGTATGTTTCATTTCTTTCAAATTCTTTATCACTACGGAGTGTTGTTAATTGTTTTTTATATATATTCAAATATGTTTTTGGTTTGGTTTTTACTAAATTTGATAAATCTAAATGATAAATATAATAAAATAACAATAACATTAATAAATATACAAATTATTTTTTAACAAAAATTTAATAATTTTTATAAAAAAGTTTAAGTTTATAATTATTATATTTCTTACCAAAAACTTTCTTCAATTCTTTTTTATATTTCTTAGAGAATTTCTGATGTAAAAAAAAATAAATAAAAAAAATTAAAGATTAAGGAAAAAAAACAAAAACAATTATAATAAATAATAATAATAATAGTAATAATAATAATAATAATAGAAATTATTATTATTAATTTATTAAAAAAAAAAGAAATAATATAAAAGATATAAATTGTTCCAGCTTTTTCAGGTGAAGGATCAATTAAATAATCAAAAATAACTTGAGTGTATTCTTTTAAATCAGCAATTTTTTTACTAGATTTTTCTTTACTTGCTAGAGTTTCCTGTTATAATTATAAATAAATTAATAAAATGAACAAAATTTTTTATAATATATATATATATATTTAAATGGAATAATAAATTCAATATATAAAAAAACACACATGTATATGTATTTATGATAATATTAATATTAGTAATAAGATTTATTATATTTACAGCAATTTTTTCAGCATAGTCTTTGTAAATATGAACAGGTTCAGATAATCTTTGTAATTCCTTAATGAAATTCTCATTTTGTTCATCATATATAATTTCTTTAAGTTTTTTAATTTCTTCTTCTACATTCATATTATATTTATTGGTGGATCTATTTTCAAAATTATATTGTTCGCAACTTATATTCAATGGATAATTTAATGCATTTGGATAATTTATAGCGATCTATGTATATTTTTGAAAAAAAGGAATGTTTTATTTATTAATATTAATTTATAATTTTCATTTTTTTATAATAATGAATAAAAATGAAAAAAAAAAAAAATAAATTTTATTTAATAACCTCTTTTAATAATGGTATTAATGCATAACCACAATCTTTATCTAAAAGAGCTGTTATTTGTGGTATCCATCTAATAAATAACCATGATTCAACTCCTTCAACCTATTATATATTCATTAAATATTTTTGGATTTACTTTAGTAATGTATAAAAACTTATATAAATATATATTTATATATATTATTAATTCTTACATTTTTCATAAATGTTTGTTGATTCGTTTCATTATTTTCAATTAGTTGTAATAATCTCGGGAATAATTGAATTCCTTCTGTGGAACCATATTTTAATGCTTTTAATAAATATTTAATTTCTAATTTTGAATATTCCTCAAAGCTCTTTAAGTCTTTATCCTAAATAATGTATAATAAAAATAATTTTTTAATGGAAAAATAATTATTTTATTATTATTATTATTATTATTATTATTATTATTATTTTTAATTTTATTTTTTTTATTTTTTTATTTTTTAAGTTTTTTATAAATATAATATAAAAAAAGATTAATAAATAAATAATACTGTTAATTCTCCATCATTGTTATTTTCAGTTCTTTTAATACTTTGATCACAAAAAGTTGCTACTGAGAGATAAATTTTCTTATTTTCCTATAAAAAAATATATATTATAAAAATATTACTATAAAGAAATACTAGTAAATTTATACTTATTAATATAAATTAAAATTATTATAAATTACTAACATTAGTCATATTCATTTGTTTATATAATTTTAAAGTTTCTAATAATCTTTTTAAACCTCTTCCTTGGAAATAATATAATAAAGATGCTCTATCTTTATTAAATGTTTCTGGTATAAATTTTGAAAATTTAGAATTTGTTTGACATTCATTAATAAGATTTTGATGCATAGAACTTTTATCTTCAAGAATAATTGATGCTAATTTACTATCTAATTGATATAATTTTGCTAATAATTTATAATCGGGATTCTTTTCTAATTTCTATTAAAATAAATATAATATCAATATTAATATTACTATTATAATTATAAATTATTTCTTTTTTTTTATTTTAAATGGAAAAAATATAATTTATTGTTAATTACTTTGTAAAGGCCAGATAAAGAAATTCCAAGTGATACAATCTTTTTAAATCTTTCTTCAGGATCTTTTAAAATTTTTAATTCTGTTACTATATATTTAATAGCTTCATAAGAAAATTCCAATTTTGAAAGACCATAACTCTTACTTTTACTAAGACAAGATGCTACAACAAAGAAATTTTTCATCTTTAAAGCAGCTTTACTACAAGTTAACCATATATTTTTTTTCTGTTCAATTAATTTTTTATCATAATTATCATTCTCAATAGATTTTTTTATTTGATCCAATAAAATTTCTCTATTCTCACATATATCAAACCAGTAATCAATAGATGTATCATTATCTGATGGATATCTTGAATTCCATTTTAAAAACATTTTATTAAGTATATAATCTCCTTTATCAGTATTTAAACTATCAATTAAATCAAGAGCTTCCGTTATTTCTAAAATCTATTATTGAAATAATAGTTTAAATTTTAATAATAATAATAATATTAATAATAATATTAATAATAATAATAATAATAAAATTATATTAGATGTTATATTAGATGAATATAATGATAATGATGAAGGAGTAAAAGAAGAAGAACCAGAAACAGCATCAGAGAGTGATGATGATACTGCTTATTATGATAAAATAAAATATTTACCGATTGAATTTGACTAGCTTTCATTAAATGATTATTATTAGTAAAGAAATTTGTATTTGATAATGATTTGTATATCATTTCGTAGGTTTGATATATATAATATCTCGTTTGATTAATATTATTTTCCATCATACTAATAACTGAGAGTTCTATAAAAAAATTAAATATTTAATATAAATGATTAGCTTATTATTAGTTTATTTATTAATTTTTAATAATAATAATAATTACCATATGGATAATAAGAGTTGACTGTTTCTCTATATAAATGTTATAATATATAATATAATTATTATATATTTAATTAATATATATTCCATATTATTCTTTTTTATGTTAATAATTATATTATATTTAATTAATATATATTCAATATTATTCTCTTTTCATATTACCTTTTAATGTTATCTTTTAAAGCATTTTCTAAAAATTGAATAATTGGATTTTCATTATCTTCATTCCATTCATGATAATTTTTTTCTCGATCATAATATCCTTGATGTAATTTAGTAAAACCTCTTATATAATAATTAAGTAAATCCTATATTGAATAATAAAAGAAAGAAAAAGTTTTAATAATAATTACAATAAATGAAATAATTTATACAATATATATTTTAATAATAAAAAAAACTTTTTTGTATAAATACTTTTTTATTAACATCCCATAAACTTTCAAGATCATTATTACAAATATCAACTACATTATCTACAAGATCTGACCAACTTCCAAGCTAATAAAAAAGATTATTTTTAATATTATTTTTAAAATTATATATTAAATTATATAAAAAGGATAAATATATTTTTGTTTTTATTATTATTTATAATTTATACCTTATTATAGCATTCTAATCTTCCTTGTTCACATAAACTTTGCTATATATTATAAATTTAAAAATTTTATTAAGTATAAATTATAATACTGTGATAATTTATAAATAATTATTATATTATATACTTCATATTCATCAGTCATTTGATTTAGATTTTCTAATATATTAGAATAAATATTTAATGCATCTTGATATAAACCTAAAACTTCCATTTCAATAGCATCTATTTTTTTAATATATATATATATAAATCATGTATATATTAATAATAAATGAATTAATTAAATCCAAGACATATCTATAGTAAAATTAATACCTTTTAATGATTGATTAGCTTTAATTTTACTTTCTTCAATATTTCTATATATTTCATTTTCACCAATAGATTTATATAATTGAGCTAAATTATTCCATAATTTTTTATTGTCGTAATCAACAACAGATTGTGAAGTTTCTTGTTGATTCATTTGAATATTTTCAATAAGCAAAATTGCTAAGGCTTGATTATTACTATTCAATCCAATTTTTTTCAATATATCAGTATCAACATAAATATTTTCTTTTAAACAAAAAGTCTGGATATATAAGAAAAAAAAAAACAATTTTAAAAATAAATAAATATAAATAAAATATTTTGATTATTTTATAAATTATTATTATATTTTTTTATAATTAAAATATTTATTTACAAGAATTGAAGTAATAAATGAAAAATCATTCTCAGTTGTATTTTCAAGAATAACATTTAAGCATTTTACAATTTTATCAGTAAAAATCTCGCATTCATTATCATTCTAATATTGAAAGTTTTATTTAAAAAAATTATAAAAAAAAAATTTAATCTATATAAAAATTTTTATAAAAAATTTTTTTTCTGTATTAACTATATATATAGAAAAAAAAAATACCATAATTTCTTTTCTTTTCGACCATATTGAATCAAGAATCATCATAAACAAATTTTTAGAAATATCTATATCAACAATTGCTAATGCTTGAAGTGGTTGAATTATTTCTTTATACTTTATTTGAATATCAGGAAGTTCTCCTTCTTTATAATTTCTTAATGTATAAACTAATTTGTCTTTTGCTTGTTTCTATATATAAATTATTTATGTTAAAATATTAAATATTATATATATTATATGTTATATATTTTATTAAAAACAACAGTAACATATAATTACTCCTAATTTTAAATGCTTCTCTATTCTTTTTTTCTTTTTTTCAGCAATACTAGCAAAAAATATTCTTCGAGCATTTTCACTTCTTTTGTACCTTTGGGCTCTTCTTCTATGAGGTAATGCAGACTTTGAACTTTCATTTTGGCTACTACCTATAGTATTATCATCAATTTCCATTTTGACATTTGTATTGCTACTTTCTCCATTATTTTTATTATTGCTATTCAAATTATTTATTTCAAAATTAACCAAAAGAGTTGATTGAGAATTTGATGGTTTATAACTATATTGTGTTCCTGTTTTTTTTTTTTTTTTTTTTTTTTTTTTTTTTTTTTTTTTTTTTTTTTTAATATATAATATCATTTAAAATAAAATTCATTATTATTTAATTATTACAATATTACAATAGAGTATTAAATTAATTATTAATATTATTTACCCATTTCAACTGTAGGAGTAAATGAAAGTTCTCTCTGACTAGAATAAACTTTATTATAACTCTAAATTAAAAATAATAAATATATATTTATATTAATATATATATAAAATATAAAATATAATAAATTTATTTAAATTAAAATAATGGTAACCGTATATAATAATAAATTATTTGAATTTTACATTATCACTTTGAGATGATGTAAATAAAGGATCCATAGATGAACTAATAAATGACATATTAAATTTCTTATTTTTTCCAAATATAGCGTTTGGTAATGAATTTTTAAATAAACTATTTTCTAAATCTGATATAGATAATAATAATATAGGTGTAGCATAAGATAAATATATGGATTCTGTTTCTGAAGAATATAATGAACTTTAAACAAATACAACAAATAATAATT
Source organism: Anaeromyces robustus (assembly GCA_002104895.1). NCBI lineage: Eukaryota > Fungi > Neocallimastigomycota > Neocallimastigomycetes > Neocallimastigales > Neocallimastigaceae > Anaeromyces > Anaeromyces robustus. Next base: position 31,421 of record MCFG01000280.1, on the reverse strand, counting down.
AATAAAAAAATAGTAATTATCAATATTCATTAGTATTATTATAATAAGTTTTTAATTTTCAATTTTATTTTTTTTAAAAAGAACTTTTTTTTTATTTCATTACTATACCTTAATACTCTCTCAAAAAGATTAAAGGTAGAATCAACTAGAGATGGATCATGCCAAATAGATAGAATATTATTTCTTATCTCTTCATCGGAGTCTGCTAATCCATTTAATAATGCAATTTTTATAGTTTTTTTAACATTATCATCTATATTTGATTGATAAGCATGTTTTAATATAGCATAATAAATATTACGACATCTTATAGATGTATGTTTTATGAAATGTTTTGAATTATTTAAGAAATATTTTATTTGATCAGTTGTTAATACATCCCTTAAATTATAAATAATATCTAATGTTAAATATTGAATATTTTCAGAACTATATATAAAAAATATTTATATAAAAAATGTTTAGCTTATTATATATTTGAAAAAAATATAATATATATAATGAGAATTTCATAATTAATACTTATTTTATATTAATTAGTTATTACCTATTTTTTAATAACCCATCCAATTCTTTTCCTTTTAATTCATCAAAAAGAATTTCTTTTCTCGTTTCACATCTCAAACGTATAATTTCTAGTGCTTGAATCTTTTTATCTAATGATAAATTGGGGAAGAGAAATAAAATTAAAACTAAATATTTATCTAATATTTCTTCATAATTCAAACCAATTTGATGAAGACAAATTATAAATTTATCTGTCGTTTTGTTTTTGGTATTTACTGGATTTAATAATTCAAGCTTAAATATATTTATAATTAATAATTAAAAATATATTATTATAACTATTATAATTATTATTATTTATTATTAATCTAGTTATAATTATTTTTACCTTACTAGTAATAATATTAAGTACATTTTCATTCATTGTTCCTTTTTTCATTCTTTTTAATATTAACCCACACAACTAAAGAAAAAAGTATAAAAAAATATTACTATTACTATTTAAATAGTAAAAGAAAAAATATAATATTATTCTTATTTCTTAATTTAATAAATACTTCAGCAGCTGGTTCATAAACATTTTTATGATTAAACTGGATATAATTTGCTAATACAGAATAAAACTCCACTTCAGAAGGATATGAATCACTTGCATCCATATTTATTTGATTATATTCAGGAATTTCATTGGATACAAAAGATGCTAAAATTTGAATAGCTAAGTTAATTGTATTACCAGTATATTGTTCTTCATTATTATTATTGTTATTGTTATTGTTATTAGTTAAAAATTTATATAGAATTTCCTAATTAATTTTTAAATAAAAAAAATAATATATATATTAATTTATATAAATCATATTATTTATTGTTATATACCAAATAAAATTATAAATATTTACCACAGGTGTATCAACAAAACCTTTAAATTTATTTAAAAATTCATTAATTATATCAATAACAGTTTTGAGAGATAAACCATCTTGAATATTTGAATATTTTATTATAAAATTCTTTAAATATATATATATATATTTATATTAATAATATGAATTACTGTATAAGTTTTTTAATTTTTTTTTTAATTTATTTTTATTACCATCATATTTGTAAAATTAAATCTATTTTCTGCATTATTTTCAATGTTCACAAAGTTTTTCCATTTAATAAGTAAATTACATAAATCCTATATTATTTTTTTTAATATTAATAAATATTATTTTTAATATTAATAATTTTTTATATATATACTTTAGTAAAAATAATTAGATATATACTTCTATATAATACGTAAAACCATCATTAAATTCTTCACCGCCTGATATAAATTTTACTATTGGTATATACCATAAATTAGCATATGATATAAATGGTTCAGGATAATTTATAATTATTTTTGCAATGAATGTTTTGATATTAATATGTGTAGTATAAGATGTAAATGTTTTCAACAATGCAGTCATCCATGCTGGCATAGATAAAGTTTGGTTGGGTGCTAACGTACTATTATTAGTGATTTTTTTTATAATTTTTAAAATCATTGGCATACAAATATTTTCATTTATACAATCTTGATCAAAGAATGTTTCACTTTTAATTATTACGTTTTTTGTTTCCATTTTATTTAAAGACGAAAATAAAAATTAATTATAAATTACTTTAAAATATTTATTAATTAATAAAAAAATAAATAAAAAATATAAAGGTATTTACTTATATTCATAATTCTTTTTAATTTCATTTTTATTATATAAATCATTTTCATTATTATAATATTCATTTTCATTAAATTGATTATTAATATCTATATCATTATCTTCTCCTAAAAAATCGATAGACTTTATTTTTATTAAATTTAATAAAGTCATAATTTTTAAATATATTAAATTAGAAAAAGGTATTTAAATAGATATAGGAAAAATATTATTATTCATTTTATTATTAAATATATATTCTACCTGACTTAAACTACTTGCTGAAAGATAACTTGAAAAATTATTTTTTTGATTTCTTATAACATTTCTTCTAAATTGTATACTGTCATAGTATCTTTTACTTTTCTTTTTAGGTACACCGTCTTCAATTTTAAATATTATTTTATTACGAGTATCGATAATATTTTCCCAAATTTTTTCATTTTTAGCTTCATTCTCTTGGAATAAAAATACGTTAAAGAAATTTTCTTTTGTTTGAGTACAATATAACATAGCAGCAATTAAACAATATGCTGATTGTTTATAATATTTGCTTGCTAAGTGATACTTTTCATTATTACTACTAATATTCTATGAAATATAATTGAATAATATAAATAAATACACACATATTAACATAATAAATAATAATAACAATGTAAATATATATATAAATATATATATACAAGAAAGAGAATATTTACAGTTACTGATCTTGCAATATATGCTACTGGTTTCATTAAACTAGTTAAAAGTTCTTTTCCAGTTTTAACGTTGCCATCACAAAATGCCTTATTAATAGGACTGTTATTACCATTAACTTCAGAATTTGGTAAATACTCATACATAATGTATATATTTAACAAATATAATATTATATGACATTTTTTAAAAATAATTTTATTTCATTTAAAAAAATAATATTAATTGTTAAAGGTAATTAATATTTTGAAAAAAAAATTAATTCTTAATTATTATATAATATTTAAATATTTTGTTATTATTTTCTTTAAATGTATTAAAAAAAAGGATATTTGTAATATATTAAAAATACTAGAATGGATATTTAATTGAATACATAATTCATCCTCTTTATTAATTAATTGTTCTTTAATAACTTGAGTCATAGACATAATATATTTTGAATAAAAATTAATTTTAAATTGACAATTGACATGTATTAATGCTGGAATTAAATACTGTTTTATAACATTCACCCTAACTAAAGGTGATGCTTTTGAATCTAACAATACACTAATAAATAATTGATATTAAAATTATAATATATATTTAATATATATCCCATATAAAAAATTATTTTTTCAAATTTATAATATATTACATTAATTATTTATTATTTATTGATTAATACTTACTCCATGCAATAATCTGTAAAATTATTAAACTTATCCTCAGAATAATTATTTATAATAATTGCAATAAATTCCTTTATTTTTTCTTTGTATTTAAATTCTTCCTCTTTACATGTTAATAAAACTAGATTTTTGATAATAATAAAGTTTCCTGTTGATAATAGATTGATAAGAGAAGTCACAGTGTTTCTATATTCAATATATCTAATTTAAATTTAAAAAAATGAATATATGAGCATATATATTTTACTTTTATATAATTAATATATTATTATTATTTACTGTAAAGTATCTTTAACAAGATCATTAGATGATATAGGAAATTGATTATAAATAATAAATTCAATTGATTTTTCAAGCTTTATAAATTAAATAATGATTATATAAACAATAAATAATACATTAATAATTTTATAATCTTTAGATATGAAATAATAATAAATAATTAATATTAATATTTTGTTACCTTCTCCTTATAATTACTATTTAAATATGATTCATAAATAGGGAAAAGTTTAAGAGCTTCACTTTTAACTTTTAAAGAATTTGATGGATCTAATAATTGTAAATATATTTTACAAAATTCGTCTTTACATGTAGATGAAGCATATTTTTCAAAAAATTTATTTTCTAATTTAAAGAGTTTTTTAAAGAAATCTATTACAATATAATACTTTATATATATATATAATATATAACAAAAAAAAAAAAAAAAAAAAAAAAAAAACAAGAATATCAATTAATAACATGAAAAAAAATTATTAATAATATATTTATTTAAAAATAAATACATTTTTTTTATCCATATGATATAATAAATATGCTTTGAAGAAATCTGCTTGATTAGAAATCTATTATAATATATAATATTTTTTTTTATTATAATAATACGAAATAAAATTATATAATTTATTGTTTATGAATATTTTTTATTCAAATGAAATTATTTAGCAAACCTGAATTAAGAATTTCATTTTGAATTTATCAGTTATAATGCCTGAATAATCAATTATTAAATCAATACAACCATTGATAATATCAATTACAATATTTTCTGATATACAGTAAAATAAATATTTGCTATATACATCAAAGTTGGTCATAAAAAGATAATTGATCTATAAAAAATTTTTATTAGTATTGTTTAGAAGAATAAACAAAATTTTTTATAAAAATTTAATAAATATACCTTAAATTTATAACGAGAATAAAATGAAACGATATCTGAATATTTTAAATCAGTCATTGTAGATAAACCCTAAATATTATTTAATACAGATATTTAATAATTTATAATAATAATAATAATAATAATAATAATAATAATAATAATAATAATAATAATAATAATAATAATAATAATAATAATAATAATAATAATAATAATTTATTATTAACTATATAGATAATATATTTTATTATTACCAATAATTTTTCCCAGCACTCTTCTTGAACATCTGGTAAAATTACACATATATCTAATAATTGTTTAATGAAAATTTCAAATGAAGGATTTTCATTATTTTTCAAATTATCCAAACAATTTAAATAAGATGAAAAATAATTATATTCATTAACATCCTTAAATTGAAGAATATCTTTTAATATTCCTGATAAATTTAAAATGTAGATACTCTTTAAGAATATGGTATTTTCAGTGATAGTATTTATTTCATTATATGTACTTAAAAATTTATTATAATATAAATCTTCTTTTTCTGATAATTTCGATATTAAATTATTATAACTAATAAAAGTTTCATTATTTTTTAATAAAATTAATAATTTTTGAAGTGAATTATAAAACGATAACTGAATATCTTTTTCTTCTAAATCATTTCCCAAAATTTTTGTATTATATAATGAACAATTTAATAGGTCAATGAAACCATCAGAAAATATATGACAAGTTTGAAGATTTTCAAATATACTTTTCATATCCATAGAATTTTCAATTAGATACCTAATAAAGTTTATTATTTTAAAAGATATTTCAAATCTTTTGTTATTTAATTTTGAAATTTCATTAATAGTATAATATATTAAATTATTATCATTTATTTGAATTTCATTTCTTGAAATATTATCAATAAAAAATGCAATTGAATTAATAAAATTATTTAAACGATTTTTGAAGAATAAGCTAGATTCCAATAGTTTATTTTTTATAATCCATATAAAACCCTCTAAACAAATTGATAATCTATTGGCCCATTTTATTCCACTCTTTAACAATAAATTTTTTTCTTCTTGTTTTATAATTAATTCATCCATTTTATATATGTCATTAAATAAATTATTATCACTAAGGAATAATTCATTTAAATCAAGTTTTGAATTTTCTATTATACATAAAGATAAATAATATATACATATATAAATAAATGATTTCCAAAAAAATATTTGTATTATATAATATTTTACCTGGAAGTAATGGACTTAATACTAATACTAAATCCATACACTTTTTGGAATAAACTTCTTCAATAGAGCCTGTTTCGTAAAGAAGCCATTCGATTAAAGATTTCAAATCTGGTTTTTTGAGACCTGGAAAACTATTTCTACTTTCTTTCGACATAATAAATATTGAATATTTTTTTTTTAATATTCTTACAATATGATTAATAGCAATTTTACATTGTTCCGCAGTTTCTATATAAATAATATAAAATATAAATATCAAATATTTATAAAAAATAATATAATTAATGATTTTAATAATCTTATTTATTTAAACTTTGTTTTTTTGAAATAAAAAAAAATAACTTATCCAATAATTTACCTAATATATCTTTATCATAATAGGAAAGTTTTAAATTGTATAATATATAATATAAAATTTCAAATAAAAATTTATCAATAATTTTTTGATGTTCACGTAGTTCAACATAAATCTTATTAAAAATCAAAGAAGCTCCCAAACGTTTATATGAATTTGGATTTCTACAGTACTGATATATTTTTTCTAGTAAGACTTCGATATTAGCCATTAATTTTTCCTGCAATTTTGTATATATATTTTTATATTATTAATATTTAATGAAAAATTAATATTTTTCAGTTATTTTATTAATATTACCTCATCAAAATTTTGTTTTATAGTCCATTTTAAAAATTCATTGATGCATTGGGTTCCATAATCTCTTAATGGACCATCTTGACAAATAGCAGCATTAAAGCAACAATCTAACAATGTTAAAGATTCAGAATCATCATTTAGAGAATTATTTGTAAACCAATGTATTAATTGAAAAGTTAATGAAGAAAATAAATCTCTTGAAATTTTATCAATATCTACAGATAACTGAAGAATAACTGGGAATATTTTTGTATAAAATTTATCGAATAAATTTGTATTATCTTTTATAGTTGAATTATCACGAATACGATGTGCATTTAATCCAACCATATAAATTGTAATTGAATGTAACAGTTCACATGCCCAAATTTTAACTTTCCTATTTGATGATAGCTGAGCTAATTCTAATATTCTTGGTAATAAATGATCTATATTTCATTTATTTAATAATAATCATAATAATAATACAAATTAATTTTATTTAATAATAATAATAATAATAATAATTATACATAATATATTTAAATATATATATATTTAAATGTATACTTTACCTAAATTTATTTCAGTTTGAAAATCAACAAAATGCAAAATAAATATTATACCATTTTCAGGATCCCATTTCAAATAATCTTTTATATCAAAATTTGAATATAAATATGGAATACCATCACCAATCATTCCTATAATTCTTAAAACTTTTATTTTTATATTGTTATGGGTTTCTTCAACAATTTCTTTTTCATATTTATTGACTTTCTATATTATATTTTAATAATAATTGAAAAAAAATTAATACTTTTTTCATTTAAATTATATATCAAAAAAAAAAAAAAAAAAAAAAAAAAAAAAAAAATGTCTATAACTAATAAACTAATTTTCATTTACTTTTATCATTTTCATTTTATTATTTGAAATATAGTAATCTAATTCAGCGTCTTTATTTTCTTTTATATTTATTAAATATTTATTGAATAATGGAAAAATCTCCTTATAGTATATCTTCAATTTATTTTTTGGTATATAAGAAATCCATTTTTCAAAAGCATCTAAACCAAGTTTAGCAAGAGAGCTAAATTTTTATTATAATAAAATTTAAAATATATGTTTGTTAGTACTTTAATCAAGAATTATGTATCTTTTTATTTTTCTTTTTCTATATTTGATATTACTATTCACTTATACCAAGATTTAATATAATTTTTAAAGGTTCAATAAAATCGTTTAAAGAAATCAACTCATTTGGTGATGATAAAACTAATTTTAAACATGAGACTAATAAATCATCTTTATATTGTGTTAATCGAATAATAATTTCATTGATATATTTTGTATATAAAATATATGTTCTTTGTTTAATTCCATTATAAGGTTCATTTATTTCATTTATCATTCCCTGTTTTTTTTTTTAAATATTTATATATATAATATTTTAATTCTTATTAAGAAAAGTTGAAAAAAAATATTCCTTTAATTTAATTATTAATAATGTATTACCTTATGTAATTCACCGATATATTCTTTATTTAATATACCATTGAAATAATGAAGATCTTCAGAAATATTTAAACAACATTCAAATAATTTATAAAAACCACTTACTAATGGATATTTTTCAGAAAAGTTTATAATTTCTTTACCAAAACTATAAAGCCATTTTTCAAATAAGGATTTAGTGGTAGAAGTCGAAAGAATTAGTTTAGTAAATTCAACATAATTAATAAATATATCAAAATCCCTTATACAATAAGGTTTTAAACTTTGAACATTTACAGATTTTGCATTATTAATTTCAATATTATTATTATCTATATCATTTGTTGATTCATCTGTTGATTCAGTTATTGTCGAATTATTATCATTATTATCATTATTTTCATTATTATCATGATTTTTATTATTAAAAGCATTTTCATTATCATCATAAAGTGCTAAATTAAGATGCTTTGGAAAATCTAATAAATTTTGAATTATAATATCATAAAGTTTTTGAATAAATTGATTTCTCTTTTTTTCATCTTTTAATAATTCTTCATCTTCCATTTTTATATCATTTCTTTCTGGTAAATTTTTTTCATCAAGTATAATTCTCCAAAATTGATAATAATAATCATTATACGCATGTTCATTTTCTTTAATCATTTCATCTATTACATTTTCAACATTAGCTGGTTCATCAATCTCCATAGCATCTTCATCTAAATTTTGATTATTTGCTGTTTTATCTTTATCAATACATGTCAAAACTAAAATTTCACCAGCTTTTAAATTATTATTACACAATTAAAATAATTAAATATTAAAAAACTATTATTATGAAAGTCATAATTATAGAATATAGATATATTTATAAAAATACCAATTTTATTAAAGAATGTATCCATAACAGACTTATTATTTAGTTCCCATAAAATATGTTGAATTGATTTAGCATTAATAAATTTTAATTTATCATTAAGTAACTGAAAACTTATCATTAATTGTGTTATAATAAGTTCTATTTATACATATATGATAATTTAAATCATAATTAGTAATAATAAAGTAATTATATTTTATATTTTTTTAATATAATTTTAATACCTATTCCTCTTAAAAGTGTATTATCTACAGTATCTAAAATCTTTAAAATAGAATTATAAGCCTGGAGAAATGATGAAAAATGAAGAAACATTTCCTCATTTATATTATCACTTATATATAAAAATTTAATAAAAATATAAAAATAAAAAGTTTATAAAATTAAATATTACAAAAAAAACTTATAAATATAATACAATAATATAATATTATTATAATAAACAATCTTTTTTTATTTTACTTTGAAAAAATAGAATCCGCTTTTTTTAATAATTCAGAAATAATAATATTAAATTCAGATTCACTAAAATATTTTTTACATGGTCCTGAAAATAATCCATAACCACGAATAGCTAAAGAGATATCTTTTGTATCTGAATCCTCTTTTCTTAACGAATTTGTAAAAAATTCAATAAAGTACTATAATAATAATAATAATAATAATAATAAATTTATGAATATTAAAAAAAAAATTATACATTATATATATATATATAGTTAAATTAAATTAAATTAAATATCTAGTTGTTATTTTCATTTACCCAAAATACTTTTTTAGCCTCAATTTCATTTGTGCATTTTTCACTATAATTAACAATCTAATAATCAATTTTTATATTGATAATAATATTCGAAAAAAAAATTTTAATATTTTATTAATATTATCTTTTTATATATAAATAGTATTAATAATTATATTATTAAAATAATTATTATTACTTCATTTAATAAGCAATCCATTGCTTGGAAACCTAATTTATGAAGGTCTCTATTTTGATGTTTACAAATATTTAATAATGATTCAAAAAATAAAGTACAATTTTTAAAAAGTATTTTTGATATATAATGACCATTATCGATTACAAATTGTAGGCATGCTATTATTTATAAAATATAATAAAAATAAAAATGATATTATTTTAAAATATAAATTATTTTGAATTTTTTAATATGAAAAAAAATTTTTTTAAAACCTTTAATTTGTTCATAACGACTAAGCGAATTGACATTAATAGAAAGGATCACTTTAATTAAATTTGTAATTGTTATATATTCTGGTTTATCTTTTATGTTTTAAATACAAATAAAATAAATATATAAATATGAAAATAAAATATATATATATATTTCAAATATATATTAAATGTTATAATATTAATTGTTATAATATAATTATCAATAGCATAACATATTTATTATTTGAAATGTTTAATTTATATAATAATATATAATAAATGAACCTATATATAATAAATATTAACCTTCTTTAATAATATCATTGTTAGATTGTAAATAAGAATTTAAACCATATATTATACTAGTAATTAAAGAATAATCATCGAACGACTTAGGATTTTGCAAAAAATTATTAATTGTTTGAATACAATGACGAGTATAAATCTTTTTTTGATCCTCGGAGATATCATTTGAATAATATTGTATTAATTTTCCTAAAAATTGTAATACATCGCACTTAACTATTTCAATAATATATAAGCGAAATAAATTAATAATATAATAATTATAAAATATATAAGTATTTACACATTATATAATTTTTTATATCAGAAACTTTAAAACAAAATAAAAAAAAAAAAAAAAAAAAAAAAAAAAAAAAAAAGTTGAGAATATTAAAATAAAATAAAAATAAAAATAAAATAAACCTGAAGTTGACAATTTAGTAAACTTTTGAACATAACTATTCATATACCTTTATATTATTATATAATTAATATTAAAAATACATGTTATTAAGTGGTAATAATAATAATAATGAAAATACTATTATTACTATAAATTATTATATTTAAAATATAACAATATTAATAAGAATGTATGAAAGCCAAAACATTATTCCTAAAATAAAATGACAATAAATAGTAGAAATTCAATATTAAACCTTTCAAATAATTTATCAGGTTGAATGTTTTCTCTTGTTAAATATTTTTTCTCTGGATTATAAATAATATTTAAAACTTGAAAAGAAGCACTTATAGTTCTTACTGCTTTTTCATTAAAAAAGAAACTTTCTGATATTTTCTATTTTTTATTATTTTCATTAGTATTATTATTAATAACATTCCGATAAATATTTTATATATATATATATATATAAATTAAAATTACAAAAAAAAAAAAAAAAAAAAAAAAAAAAGATATAAAAAAAAATAATTTTTATTGTAATTTTTATTCCACACTAATAATTACAGTAATAATTATCATTATTTATAAATTAAAAATAAAAAAATAAATAAAAAAAAAAAAATAATAAAAATAATAAAAGGGTAAAATAAATAATATTTATTTATTTTATTACTCTTATTTTATCAATATATTCTTCTAAGTAATTTGGAAAATTTTCTAATAAATCACGAATTAAATTTAATAAAATTTGTCTTGAGTAAGCATGTTCTTTATATTTCATGGTTTTCACAATAAATTCCAATATTCCATTTTCATTATTAAATAATATGGATAATGCATATACTACGGTGTTAACAAAGTTTATTTTTTAAAAATGATATGAATTATATAATTTTGGATTGAAATTAGAAAAAAAAAAAAAAAAAAAAAAAGATATAATATTTCAATTAATAATTAATTAATATTTTATTATAAATTTTTGCGTTTTCAAATAAAAATTTATTTTCTTCCTTTTTTCTATTTTTTTATTATTATTATCATCATTTACCAATCTCTTTATTATTTAATAATTTATAAGGAAAATTGTAAATTTCAATAGAGATGGATTTAACATCTTTATTTATTATAGACAATTCATTCAGCAAATTTCTTAAGATATCAATATTTGCTGACATTATGAATTAAAATTTCATTAATTATATAATTTTACATTAAATAAAAATGAAATTATTATATTAATATTTTAGAGATAAAATATAAACTTCAATGAAAGTATTAGATTAAATTAATTTCTATTTTTTATAATTTTTAAAATACAATATTTTTCTAAATATCAAAAATGAAAAAACTATATTTTATATATTTTAAATATAATATAAATAAATTAAAATTAATTTAATCAAAATTATAAATTTTAATTTTATTTGATAATTAAATTTTTATTACAAAATTTTCTTTTAAATATTATATTTTAATATATAAAATATTAAAATAAATATATAATAATAAAAAAATACTTTTAAAGATTCAATACTCAATCAAACGAAATGTCTTTAACTATACAATATACCATTATTAATACATATATTTTTTAAAAAATTAGGAAAAAATAAATAATATAATTATTTTAAATAAATTAAAGTTAAAGAAAAATGTCTACAATAAAGCAGGATTATTATGAATTATTAAGTCCTTTAGTTTATGCTATAACAGGAATTGAAGTAAAGTCTAAATACTTAATTATTATAGTTTTGGTTCCCTTAAAAAACGATAAAATGGAAGAATTGAAATGAATGAAAGAGCCAAAAAATAATTTATAAAAATAATTTTACTATAACTGTTATTTATTGAAATTTTTAAAAAATATATATATATAATATAATTTTAGAAAAATACTGAAGAATTTAAAGGTATAACTAAAAAACTTGTTGAAAAAATACGATTCAATACATATACTTTAACAAGTTCAACATATGTAAATAATACATATCAAGGGTAATTAAAATAATTAATAAATATTATTGTATATTATATGTTTTATATTCATTAATAATATAATATTTTCTATATTACATTTAATTCGAAATGTTTAATATAATTAATTATTAAAATTAAGAATAATAGAAAAATTTAAAATTTCAGCACAAGAAAAGAGTGCAGAAGATTTGGAAAAATTTCTTAAAATTTTAGATAAAAAAAGAGAAGAAAAGGTATATTTACAATTACATTAGTAGTAATTATCATTACTTTTATGAATATATATAATAAATTTTAATTCTTTTTATTTCATGTTTAAAAAAAAAAATGAACAATTTTAAAAAATTTTACAAAAAGAAAAATTCAAAGATTTTAGAAATTTTAACTTTATTTTTAAATCTCTCGAAATCACCTACACATCATTTTTATAACACACATTACTTTGATGTTAAAGAAGAAAAAATAAAAAAGGAATTAACATGGGATGATATATTAAAAGACGATCCATTAACAGGAGACCATTGGCAAATACCAAATTATGAAAGTGATTCTTCTGATACAGAATATTCAGAAAATGTTTTCGATAATACTTTCAAAAGTAATGAAACATCTTTTCAGAAAAAGGAATTTCTTACAAAAAGAATAAATGAAATAGATAATAATGACAGTAGTATTTTTGAAAATGATAATAATGATACTTTACATTTCAATGACATTAATATGAATGATTCTTCAACTGTAAATAATCTATTATTATTATTATTATTATTATTATTATTATTATTATTATTATTATTATTATTATTATTATTATTATTATTATTATTATTATTATTATTATAAAAATATTTAATTTTATATTTATATATATTTAAACTCTATAATATAAATTTTATATTATTCTATTTTAATACTTTTAATACCATAACGACTTATATAAAAAAATTTAAATAAATATTTAAAAAAAAAGCATATTTTATCAAAAAATTTAAAAAATTTTGGAGATAGTCAATATTGGAATCACGTTAATAATTTAAGAATTCAAAGATGTAAATATCTTAATTAATAAATAAGAAAAAAAAATTATTAAAATACATATATATATATATTATAAAATATTAATAAAAGACTAAATAAAAAAAAAATGACATAATCATATCATTTATATCTATGATGTATATATATTCTATATATCATTTAAAATAATAAAGTAAATACAAAATTTGATATTTCAAATCCATATACATTAGGTATGTTTTAACTATACTTCTCTAGAAGCTATTTTATTTTTAAAACATCTAAAAAAAAATACTTAATAATATTTTTAAAATAAATAATCATTTTCTGAATAATAATTATATTAACAAAGATATAGGAATTATTCAAGGAATAAAAGAAAATAGTAAAATTATACCAGATCTATTATTAAAAACAAATTATATTAATGAAGCCGAAATTGTAAGAGAAATATTATTTATGTTAATGGGTTTTGATACTGCATTTTTTAAATATAATAAAAATAATAAAATAGAAGTAAGTTTAAGTATATAATAATTTATGAGAAATAATTAATATATATAAGGAGATGTTAAATTATTCATCATCCTAAATAATAAATATTGATAAAATTAATCAAATTGTATTTATAAATGTATATAAATTAAAATAATCACAATGACAATAAAAAGATAAATCAAAATTTATCATTAAAGCATCTTACATCAAGTTGTATTAATCAATTAATTGAATATTTTACTGACAAAGGATCAAAAATAAAAGATCTAAGACTGTTTACTAAGAAGTTAATATAATATAATATAATATAATATAATATAATATAATATAATATTTATTTATTTATTTATTTATTTATTTATTTATTTATTTATTTATTTATTTATTTATTTATTTATTTATTTATTTATTTATTTATTTATTTATTTATTTATTTATTTATTTATTTATTTATTTATTTATTTATTTATTTATTTATTTATTTATTTAGCATGTTAGATCCCAATCAATATATATCAAAAACTATGCAATCTTTTGCTTCATCAATAGAAAAAATTCTAAATTATTTAGATAAAAAGATAACTGAATTAGAAATTAAATTTCAAAATAACTACGTTCAAGAATATAGTAAATTTTTCTTTTAATATTCTTTATTTAAATATAAATTTAATTATATAATTTTCTTTAAAAAAAATTCAACAATAAAAAATAATAATAAATTGATATTTTTAATTACTAATTTATACAAATTTAGTATTAACATCAAAATCAACCACAACAATATTATCGGTGAAAAATGATTTATCATTAATACTTAATGTTCTATCGGAATTACATATATTTTTAAACAGCGTATTATCTATAGAAGGTTTAATAAAAAATAATTATATATATAATATATAAAATATTATTATGATTTTATTGGGATTTTCATTAATAATTGATTGATTGATTATTTATTTATTTATTTATTTATTTATTTATTTATTTATTATTTATTTATTTATTTAATTATTTATTTATTTATTTAATATTTATTTATTTATTTATTTATTATTTATTTATTTAATTAATTAATTATTTATTTATTTAATATTTATTTATTTATTTATTTATTTATTTATTTATTTATTTATTTACTTATTTATTTATTTATTTATATAATATTTTTCTATTAGAAATAAGATATAATAATACCGTTCAAGCATCTTTATTATTAATTAATTTATATCCTTTTATATATATATTAATATAACAAATGAATAATTAAATAATAAATTATTCAATGTATATATCTGTTGTTCCTTAACTTTTTTATTGTCTTTTTTACGTATGAGAAAATGAAATCTTACTTCGTCATAAGAAATGAAATATTATTTAATGTATATTTAAATTTATTTAAAGATACATTTGAACCTTATATTTCTTTTATAGAATCATGGGTATTCGAGGGTTTAATAGATGATCCTATGAATGAATTCTTTATTCAAGAGTATGTATATATATATATATATATATATATATAATGTTTATTGTAATTAAATTCTGTACTAATATATTCAATTATTATATATATATTATATAATTTTTATAGAAATCAAAATATAGAAAGTGATCCCAATTTAATGGATTATTGGGAACTTCATTATAATATTAAAGAATTTAATGATGCTAAAGTATATCCATCTTTTTTAAAAGACTATATTCAAAAAATATTGGAAGTTGGAAAAAGTTTTAATTTAATAAAAGAATTAAATCTTAAAAATGTATAAAATAATTTTGCTTTATTAATTAAAAAAATATTATTATTACCATATTTTGATAACAAAATTCATTTTTATTATATTAATTTACATATATTTATATATATCAATAATACATTTTTATTTATTATTTTATTTAAATTTATATAATGATTTAAATTTCTAAAGGATATTCAAGATAAATCATTTTTCTTAAAAGATTTTCCAACCCTATATGAACAGTGGCAGTTTTATTTTATAAATGGAATTAATGAAAATCAAATGAATACTACAAATATAAATGAATATCACGAATCAGAAAAAAATGAAGATAAAATGGATATTAATATAACTTCTTATCATGAAACTAATAAAGATTCATCTGAAGATATTTTAGATATAATTAATACTAATACAAATGTCGATATGGATATAACGGATGAGCAAGATCAAGAGATTTTAAGTGATAATAATTCAATGACTAATGACATGGAAATTTATAATGATGATAATTATTCAAATGATATTAAAGAATTAAAATCTCTTTATCCAAATATAATAAATTTATACCTTCCTAATAAAACAGAAATAATAAAAAATATATCTAAAGATAACATAGAAATTAATAATATTCTTACAAGTAATTTGAAATTTAAAATATTATATATATTTATATATATTTAACTTATAATATTTAAATAATAGCAGTTAATATTTTATATGTAATATAATATAAATAACAACAACAACAACAACAACAACAACAACAATAATAATAATAATAATAATAATAATAATAATAATAATAATGTTATTCTTTTTATATTATTATATAATATTAATAAAGATACTTCTCGCAAATATAAAGATACCTATATTTCTTGGATACCAATGGATAATATTTTAGATCAATCCTTAAATAAAACTATTTTGCCTCCATTCCAATATTATTCAAAACTATTAATTAATCTTTTACAAAAACATAAAGATTTATTTCAATATATATATTTATTACAACAAACTTATTTCCAACAAAATGGTGTTTTTTGGCATAAATTTATTGAAATACTATTTAATAAAGTATATAAAAATTCATATATATATCTCTATACTTATTGAATAAATAATAAGAAATTTTAATTTATAATAATAATATATATATATATATAAATATATTGTACGTAGATTAATAAGAATGATTTAGAATGGCAAAGATCTAGTGAACTTTTTTCGGTTTTTATAGAATGCCTAGAAAGTCTTTCTATTGAAGAAAAATATAAAAACTATTTTATAAGAAATATATTTCTCTATATACCTTCAGAAAAAATTTCTAGTTATATATTTCCAGAAATAAAATTAGATTTAAACGTAAATATATTATTATTATTTTTATTATTTTTATTATTTTTTATTAAATTAAAAGAAATTAATATTATTTATATAATTAAAAACTATTTTTTATTTATCATTATTTATTGTTATATATAATACTAATAACTATATATGTGTATATATAAAGTTACCATGGCCAATAAATAATATCATTACAAAAGAATCAATGATTAAATATAATGATATATTTTCTTATTTATTATTTATTCAAATAGCATTTCATTCATTAACAATGAATGATTGGCTTCGTCAAAAAAAAGAAAAGGGATCTATATTTACAGATGATGAACTTTTATCCGAATTAATTCGATATAAAGTAGGACTTAGAATGAAACTTCTTCATTTTGTTAATGGATTAAAAAGTTATATTTTTTATATGGTAATTTATTTATATATCTATATATTTATATATATATTTATTTATTTATTTATTTATTTATTTATTTATTTATTTATTTATTTATTTATTTATTTATTTATTTATTTATTTATTTATTTATTTATTTATTTATTTATTTATTTATTTATTTATTTATTTATTTATTTATTTATTTATATATTTATTTATTTATTTATTTATTTATTTATTTATTTATTTATTTATATATTTATTTATTTATTTATTTATTTATTTATTTATTTATTTATTTATTTATTTATTTATTTATTTATTTATTTATTTATTTATTTATTTATTTATTTATTTATTTATTTATTTATTTATTTATTTATTTATTTATTTATTTATTTATTTATTTATTTATTTATTTATTTATTTATTTATTTGATCTTTTTTTTTTTTTTTTAATAATAATTACAAAGGTACTAGACAATGAAATAAAAAAATTTCAAGAAGAAATTACTCAATATAAAAATTTTGACAAAATAAAATCAGAACATTCAAAATTTGTAAAGAAAATATGGGAACATTGTTTAATAAGTTTAACAGTAATTTTTTTTTTTTTTATTTTTATCAATATACAATTATTATTTTGTTAAAAAAAATGAATTAACAAAATATCTATTTTTTTTTTCTTTTCATTATATTATTTAATATATCTAGATTATTCATAAAAATATTAAGGATATGTTAAATATATGTTTAATTTTTACTGAAATTACACTTAATAATAAAAAATTATTTCAAAAAAAAAGAAATTCAAAAGAAGAAGAAGAAAAATTTATGGAAAGACATGAAAACGAAGATATATATGAATATCAAAAACGTATAAAACTTTTTTATAACCGTAAATCTGTAGAAGAAACAAGTAAACTTAAACTTTTACGACAATATCAACATATTAATGAAGAATTTGATAAAACATTAAATTTTATAATTAATTCTTTAACTGTTCTTTGTAGTCATGTGAATGTTAATGTGAAATCTTCAACAGATAGTACCATTGGTTCATGTAATAATTATAAAAATATATTGTATATAAATTTAAAAATTATAAATATAAATATATATATATGTTTTTTTTACTAATTATTTCAAATTTCATATATCTGTATATACAATTTATATATATAATAAATTATACATACATAAATAATATATAAAGTGGAATCATTAATATTATTTTTAACTCCTTAGAAGAAGCAATGTATTATATTAAAAATAAATATATATCAATTTAAAAACTTTAAAAAAAAAAAAAAAAAAAAAAAAAAAGATTATATTAAATTTTGTTAGAAAATGAAAAAAGAAACATTAATAAAATAAAAATTAAATCAAAATTTCAAATAAAAATATTATTAATATATACATAACCATGACATATATATTATAAGTTAAAATGGATTCATAGACATATATATATTTTTCATTATTAAAGGCTTTTTATATTTTATTTAATTTACTTTTTTTTTTTTTTTTTTTTAATTATTATATAATTTTTTTTTATTATTATTATTATTTAACAATATGTGCATAAATACATTTTTTTTTACTTTGACTTGTTATAACTTAATAAAAAAAAAAAACTATTTCATATCTTAAAAAAAAAAATAAAAAAATAAATAAATAATTTTATTATATTATATTATAGGAAAATAATTGATGAAATTATATATCTATATATTAGTTATAAACATATAAATTTGAAAAAAAAAATATTTTTTTTAAATATGAAAATTTGATTAATTGAAAATACAAAATAATAAATATTTTCTTTATATTATGATTGCTTTTATGATTTTAAGGGATTTCTGATTGTTAAATATTAAAATTTTTGTATAATTTTTTATTATTATTATTTTTTAATTATTTATTTATTTAAATTTTTTTGATGATTTTTTCAAGTTTTTTTTACTAGGTTTTTATTTTCGAGTATTTTTTTTTTTTTTTTTTTTTGAGCTTTTTTCTTTTTGAACGATTTTTTTTTTTTTTTTTTTGAGTTTTTTTGAGTTTTTTTTTTGAGTTTTTTTTTTTGAGTTTTTTTTTTTTTTTTTTTTTTTTTTGAGCTTTTTTCTGGTTTTTTTTTTTTTTTTTTTTTTTTTTTTTTTGTATTATATATTTAAATATATATATGTGAATTTAATTTTAACATTCATAATTTAATTAATCTTAGAAATATATATGATTTTTTTTTTATCTTTTTCTTTATAACTTGTATTAATATTATTAAAATTATCTTTTCAGTCCTTGTCAGTGTTTATAATTAAAATATCATTTTTAATTTTTTTTCATCTAATTCTTTACAAAGTTTAATTGTATTTTTTGGTTCTAAATGAAGTAGCATAAGAAGATAATCCTCCATCAGAATCATTATAATTTTCTTCATTCTTTAATTTTTGTATTAGATTTTCTCTCTTAGATTTAGAGAATTTTCTAGTATATTCTTCAACATCAGTATTATTAGTATCTAATCTATTATACTTAGTTTCTCTTATTCTTCTACGTAATCTCTTTCTATATGATTTTAATAATCCATCATGATGTACTACAGATTCTTCGTTATCATCATCACTAGAAGAAGAAACGTTATCATCTTCATCATCAACATCTTCAACTTCAGTTGCACTAGCATTACCACCTCTCCAAATTCTATGATTAATATTATCAAAAATACGTTTTCTTGTACTTAAACTAACTTCACCTAAATCTAATTTTTCACCAAATGCTGCACTTTCTTCAGCTTCACTCTTACTAACTAATCTTATAGAATCAAAGTTTTCGATTAACTTTGGACCATATTCATCAATTAAATTATTAATTTCACGTTGAAGATTTAAACGTTCAGTTCTAAGTTTTTCAGTTTCTCTTCTACCATTTGGAAGACATGCTAAGAAAAGTGGTTGTAATGATTTATATAAATCAATACCGGTTTCACCAAAACGAATGGAAAGATATGAAATGAAAGGAATAAAAGTGAAAGCTTTAATAAATACATTAATATCTTGAAGAATGGTTGTTGGTTTTTGTGAAGTTTTGGTGTAAATATAAACAACAATAAGGGAATATATGATGTAGAATAATGGACAAATACCCAAAGTAACAAGAATTTTCCATGTAGCAATAACATCAATAGCATTAATTTTTACGGTTGATTTTGCCTTAGCTTCTCTGGCCTTCTTTTTACTATATACTGAATTAATCACAAGAATTGGTACATTAATGATAAAACCAGGGAATGAAATAATAAACATTAATAAGAAATAGAAGAAACGAATACATAATAAAAGGAAAGCATCATATCTTCCTAAAGAAGTAGTATGAACTTGGTGATCTCTAAGTCCATAATAATTTAATTTTTCGTTATAAGCAATTACTTTAGTAGTAAGATTTTTGACTTCTTCGACATCCTTAAAAGCAATATAACCAGCAGTTAATCTTCTAGTAAGTTCAAGTGTATTGTTGTAATTAAGTTTTTTATGAAGTGGATTATAAAGTCTTCTAGCTGCTTGAACAACCATTAATGTTTCGTAATCTGGTGCAGTAACAGTAACAGTAAGTAAACTATTATAAATAGATTCTAAAAGTGTAGAACAAGCTTCACGTTTCTCAGAACCACCCAATTTATATTGATCAATTAATTCTTGTGGAATATCAATTGGTTTACCAAATTCAACAACAGCTCTAGATCTAAATTTATTTGGATGGAAATAATTTAAACCTACAGGAATAACAGTAACCTTTAAACCAGGATATTCACACATTGCTCCTAATGCCATAATCGTAACACCAGCCTTAAGTGGTAAGAAAGTAGAACGATCGTGAGAACCACCTTCAGGGAAAATACCAATACATCTATTATTATTAAGACGATTAAATACTTTACTATAAACAATATGTTGATCAACAAATGGAGCATATCTATAAGTGCTACCGCCTTCTTGAGTTAAAATTTCGAGACCATTTTCAAATGGATATTTTAAAATAATTTCAGTATCAGATACAACAGTTTCAACTTCTGCCATACACTTATTTGGTAAAGATATTCTATATCTTGGTTTAAGAATAGATAAAAATTTTGTATCATAACCACGAAGAAGGGTTGGATCTGTTAAAGGACTTGGTAAATAAATTTTACCTTCACCTTTTTTTGCTAAATCTTGAGCACGAATAACTGGAACTATAATCAATATAAATCATATAATAAAAATATTAATATATTTTGAACAAACAATAAAATAATAAAGTTCCATTAAATGAATTTAAAAAAAAAATAATTAATTGATAATAATTAAAACAGCAATTTTTATTAAAATAATAAAAAATAATTTTAACAATTTTTATAATTTGTAATAATATAGAATAAATTTATATATATGATTATATATATGATTAGTTAAAAAAAATTACTTGTTCTTAAAGCTCTAGCAAATCTACCAATCCATTTTCTTTCCATAGAGGATTGAGCGATTAAAAAACCAATTCTTCTATTAGTTTTAGTAATTAAAAGAATTGGATCGACAAACTATAATATTAAAAATATTAAAAAAAAATTATTATATTAATTATTTTTTTTTTTCAGTAAATGAAATAATATTGATTTTCTAATATATAATTATGAATAAATATTTACTTGGTTTGCATGTGGGGCTATTTAACATATATATATAATAATATATAATATATATAAATAATATATAATATATATAAAATAATATAATATATATATAAATAATATATAATAATATTATTAGTTTCACTATTTTTGATAAAAAAAAATTTAAAAAAAATTTACCAGCTACAAATATAACTGGGCCTGTTTTTGGAATATAATGTTGTCCTCTTGTCTGAACATCTCTAAAGAAAACTTTATAAAAATAAATAATAAAAATAATATATAAATATATGAAAATAATTTAAATGAATATTTAATTTTAAATACTATTTCAAATTTTAAAGATACATACTGTTAATAACAATGTTAAAGAAAAAGATGATTACATCATAAAGAAAATTTCTTAGATTTTCCTCAAATTGTGAATATACAGGTTCCGGTTCAGAAAAATGCTCTGTATCTGCATTCTATCAATATAAATTATAAAATATAATAATAATAAAATTTATACATAAATATATATATAAATAATCAAATTTCAAAATTTAATAAACCAGTTAAAAAAAAAAAAAAAAAAAAAAAAAAAAAAAAAAAAAAAACATATTTTATATACATATAAGTTTATATACCTTTGTCATTTTGAAAAAGAATTTTATGGTTTTTAGTAAATTTTTGTTAAAATGGATGAGTTATGGCTATTTTCTCTTATAATAAAATCTAATAAAAATTATTAAATATACAAACAGTTAATATATTATTAAAATTAAAATATATATATTAAAAACTATCTTTAAAAAAAAAAAACAATTAGCTTTAATAAAATAACAAATTTAAAATATGATAAATTTATATAATCTACTTTTTTAATATTAGTTTTAATAGTTTCTACAATTATCCTTTTATTATTATTATTATTATTATTAAAATATATTTTTTCTTTCGTTTTATACTTTAATTTAAATAGCAATTATTATTATTATTATTATTATTTCGATTATTAATATATATATAATATATACATATTTAAATATACATCAATAATACATTATTATCTTTTTATATACATGAATTATTATATTCTGTTGTTTTTTAAATAATATTTATATCTTTGAAGTTGCTTCAAAATATATATAATAATTAATTTAAAAAAGTTTTTTTAACAATAAAAAAGACTTTATAATTAAGTAATTCTGAAATAACAGAATAATATAGTTAATTATTATTCGAAATAATATTAATACTTTTTCTCAATTATAATAATCTTAGTTTTAAATATTATATCAATTTTTAATTATTTAATCTTATATGCTTTTTTCTTTTATATATTATACATAAATTTGTATTTAAAATATATATTTTTTTTATTATAATTTATCAATTATATATTTTATTGATTTATAATAATATTTATAATAAAAATTAATACATAATTTTATCGATGAAAATATCTTATAAATTATATTCTTTAATTTTTAAATCTTGAATTTTTACTTTTAGATTATAATTAAATATATTTTAATATATTTTATATATATATTTTTATTAATGTATAAAAATGTATAATTTATTTAATTGTTCTTTTATATTTAGATAAGATGATATTCTGATGTTATTTAATAAAATTGAATTAAAATATATTATTCCATAAATGTTTTTCCAATGAAATTATTAAATAATATTTTTTCTAATAATTAAAAAAGGATAATCTTTATTGCAATATTTTTTTATAAATAAATTATTTTTATTTCATAACAAAAAATTACTTTATTTTTTTACGATTATAAAAATAAAATAGAGGCCTTTTCCCTATTTTATAAAAGTAAGAAAAAGAAAAAAAGAAAAAAAAAAAAAAGAAAAAAAATTATTAACCTTTAATGAGTAATATACAAAATATGTTAATACAATATAAAATATATATTATATATATTTATATTAAAACTAATTTATTTTATTATATAATAAAAAAACTAACATATAATATGAAATATAAATATAAATATAATAATATAATAATAATGAATTTTTTAATCACAAAAAAAATTTATAAATTAATAAAAAGATTATTAACAACGAACAAATAAAATAAACCAAAATAATAATATAAAGGTTTTTTTTTTAATACTATTAAACTTAAATAATAAAACTAACTAATAACAAAGAATAAAAATAAAAATTTAAAATAAAAAAAAAAAAAAAAGACAGTTAAGAACGGAACGAAACTATTTATATACTATTATTAATTACAAATTTCTTTTATTATCTATATTATTATTAATCTTTTTTAATACTTTTTTGATCCATTCATTTATTTATTTATTTATTTATTTATTTATTTATTTATTTATTTATTTATTTATTTATTTATTTATTTATTTATTTATTTATTTATTTATTTATTTATTTATTTATTTATTTATTTATTTATTTATTTATTATTTATTTATTTATTATTTATTTATTTATTTATTTATTATTTATTTATTTATTTATTTATTTATTTATTTATTTATTTATTTATTTATTTATTTATTTATTTATTTATTTATTTATTTATTTATTTAAATTTTCTTTTCACTATATATTATATTAATTTATTAAAAATGATTAAACATAATTTATTATAATATGTATGTACCATATATTATTAATTTATTTTATATTTTTTAACATATGTAAATTATTGATTAAAAATGATGGTTGAATTGTATAATATATTATCAATATATACTAATATATAATAAATTTAAATGAAATTAATTAAAAAATTACAGAAAAAAAAAAAAACAAATTATAAAGAAAAAAAAGATAAAAATATTAAAAAAACTATACATATATAGAAATAGAAATAGTAATAATTTATATTAAAAAACAATAATATTAATATAATGTAGATTAATATTAATTATAACACGTTGTTCAAATTTTATTGATACATAAAATAAAATATGTTTATTGAATAATTTACAATTAAAATAATAGTTTTATATAAATAATATTTATTTTAAAATATACTTAAAAATACTTAAAAAAAATTGTTATTCTTTTTATAATTTATATATATTAAAAGTTTTAGTAAATTCCTTGTTACTTCAACCTAACTCATATGTATAAAATATATTAAATATTACATATATTATTATTTTAATAATGATTAAAATATATTAAACATTTATGTTTTGTATACTAATTATCTCATCTTTTTATTTATTTATTTATTTATTTATTTATTTATTTATTTATTTATTTATTTATTATTTATTTATTTATTTATTTATTTATTTATTTATTTATTATTTATTTCATTTATTTATTTATTTATTTATTTATTATTTATTTATTTATTTATTTATTTATTTATTTATTTATTTATTTATTTATTTATTTATTTATTTATTTATTTATTTATTTATTATTTATTTATTTATTTATTTATTTATTTATTTATTTATTTATTTATTTATTTATTTATTTATTTATTTATTAATATTATTTCATTTATTTATTTTTAAAATCATATGAAATTTTTCCTTTATTATTCCTTAAAAAGAATCCGTAATAATAAACCAATAAAATCAACAATACTATTCATAATAATACTAATAAATTAAAAAATTTTATAATTATTTAATATTTAATCATAATATGTTTTGGTTTTTATGTTTCATTACAAATATACAATTCTTATTAAATAGTATATATTATATATTAAATTTTTATGCAAAATTTATTAAGATTTATATAATATATAATAATAATTTATTAAATATATAATGTTTATTATAAATTTATAGAAGCTAACCCATAAAATTTTTAACTAAACAATTAAAATATTTTTTTTATTGAAAAAGTAATTCTTATGATTATTTTTATATAGTTATTATTATACGATTAATTATAATCAATGGTTTCTAAACAGATATTTCATTTCATTTTACATTATATTTTTTCAATTACATTGTATGTTTCACAAAACAATAAAATAAACTATTTAACTTTAAAATATAACAAATTTTAAATAATGTTAAAAAAAATTATATTATGATAAAAAGATTTGAAAATTTATTATTATATAAAAGAGCTTTTAGATATAATATAATTCGACTTTACTACCATAATATAAATTATTATATATAATATTAAATAAATACTTTTTATTCTTATAATATCAATTATAAATAATTATAGTGATTTTATTATTAAACTCTAATAAAGAATTATTATATAATGAATATAAAATTAAAATATTCTTCAATCATAATATATAAATATATATATATTTACAATAACTTATATTTAAAATATTAAAATAAAATATTTTAAACATGATAATGATAATTTTATATATCGATAATTGTGTTATATCTCCGAGAATTACATTAAACAATTGCTATATTTATATATTTGTTGGTTATATACACATTCATAACTGATTAGGCTTATTTAAAAACAAATACATAGTTATAGATTTATAATTTAATTAATTATTTGTTGTATTATATATTCAAAATTTTTTTATACATTTTTAAAAATAAAATAGATAGTTAATACAAAAAATTAATATAAAAAATAAATGAACAATTAATATTTTCAGTTTATATTTCAATTTCCAAGTTTTTTATACTTTTTTTTTCTTCTTAGGAAAATAATTATAATAAAAAGGCCTAACTATTAAAGTATTCTTGCTACGAATTTGTGCCATTAAATATATTTTAATATAATTAATCTTTTTTTAATTATCAATTTAAATAGATCAATGTTATTAATTAAATTAAATAGTATCATAATCTAATATATTAGGTTTAAATTAACTTAATATATTATTATTATCATTTTAATATTTTTAATTTCTATATTAGTAAAATTATAAATTTGGGGAATAATTAAAATTTAGTCGATTATGATTTATTTATATTTCTTTATCCTCATAAGTGGTTGGCGAATTTATTAATAATTTAACTTTGTGAAATATATTTTTATTATTATTTTAATTTTTTATGATATATATTCTAATATAATGTATTATATATTATATTTAATTTTAAAAAAAAAAGATATTTATTTATTTATTTATTTATTTATTTACTTTATACTAAAAAGTTATTTTTTTTTATTATTCTTTTACCAGTATTTTATATATTAAAAATATTATTTACTTTATATATAATTATTATTATTATTATAAAATTTCTTAATATTAATATTAATAAGAGTATTAAGTAAATAAATAAATAAAATTATTATTAAATAATATATCATAATAATTAATTATTAATTGTTAATTATTTCATATTTCATTATTTTAAGATTAATTTTTTTTTATTATAAATAAAATTAATATTTATTTATATATTTATATATTTATATATTTTTTATTATCTATAATACATTTTTTTTTATATTTATAAAATTTGTATTTAATTTTGTATTTATATAACTTTTAATTATATTTACTTTTTTTTTTTTTCTATTATTTTATTTGCTTTGGAATTTTATAACATTATAATAATATATAATTAACTTTTTAATGAAATAGATTAAAATAAAATTATATATAAATTAGCAAAGCATAAAATTTATTGATTAAAATAATATAATAATTATATTATTATAATCAATTTAATTTTAATATTCATAAAAAATAAAAGTGAGTAGTTTTATACATTTAATAATAAATATAAAAAAATAACTTTTGAGTACAGTATATATTATTTAAATACTTTCTCGAGTAATAAAGTTTAAAATTAGTATTTTATTTTTTTTGCTATAATGGTTAAAAATTGTTATATTTTCAACTAAATATAATATATATATATAAAGAAGTAAATATTTTTATTTTATTTTATTTTATTTTATTTTATTTTATTTTTAAATTTATTAATTCAAATACAAAGTGTAGTATGATGTACCTCTTTATTATCAAATTTATTATTTTTTTTTTTTTACAAAATAAAAAAATCAATGATAATTTTGTATTTTGTATATATATATACATATATATATTTCACTTTTAGAAAAAGACGATATTCAAAATTCTTGGTGTTTAATTATTTTTTTATCAAAGAATAAATATAAATAAATAGAATTGAATTATAAATAAATATTTTTAAATATATATTTCTCGGCATCAAAATAAAATATATAAGAATAATATTTGAATTGTTTTAATATTATTATTTATAAATTATTGAATATAAGAGAATAAGAGAAATTAAAATAAAAAGAAAATAATTCTTTTTATTTTATATTTAAATAATTTTTTTTTATTTAATTTTATTATTTGTTATTATTTAAATATTTATTATAAATATTTAAATAAAAACAAGTAGTATTAAATCTTATTTTTTTTTTTTAATAAAATTTATATACTAAATACTGATAATTATTATTTTTTATTTAATTTTTTTTATAATATTTAGCTTTAATTACAACATAGATAAAAATTACATTTTTCAATCATTAATAAGAAGAAAATAGAATTTTACAAAAATGTCCATAAAAGAAATTTTAAGAAAACGTAAAGAATTAGTTTATTTCTTTATTTATACATAAATATTTTTTTTGGAGAAAAAATAGTATATTAATAATAACAATAATAATAATTAAAATGAATAAAAAATATTAAACTGAATGGTTTTTTTTTTATTATATATATATATTTCCCAATTTTAATATAACATATATATTAAAAATAAAACAGGTCTTTTACAAGACATGATAAAATCAGTTGTTCCAAATCAATGGAAATTAGTTGTTGTTGATGCGAAATCTTTACAAATTTTAAATTCTGTTTGTGAAATTTATGATATTTTAGATGAAAATGTTACTTGTAAATATTCAAAAATAATATAATATATATATAAATATTTTATATATATAAGAATGAATATAAATAATGGAGCATTAAAATAATATTTAATATTTTTATATTAATATAAAAAAAGTGGTCGAAAGCATTGAAAGAAAAAGACAGCCATATACTAATCTTGAAGCAATTTATTTTATTTCTCCAACTGCTGATTCTATTGATAGATTAATTGCAGATTTTCAACAGAGACCTTTATATGCTGCTGCTAATGTTTTCTTTACAGCAGGTAATATAAATACATTCAATTGTTATTAACATTATTATAAATTTGTAATTGAAAACTCATTTAATAAATAATACATTTTTTTTTTAATAATGTTTATCTCTATTTTTGACTTAAAATATATATTTATAAGCATTAACCGATAAATTATTCCAAAAATTAAGAAGAAATAATGTATCAAAACATATTAAAAATTTAAAAGAATTGTTTGTTGATTTTATGGGTAAGTTATCAGTTGATAATAATAATGAAAATAATATAAAAAAATTATTAAGATATTTCAAAAATTTAAAATAACTATAATAAATATATATATATTTCATAAAAATTAATAATATGTTATTAATAATAATATTTTATATAAACTATTACCTAAAAAAAAAATAAAAAAAAAAAAAAAAAAAAACTAATATTAAATTATAAATATATATAAATTAAAAAAAAAGCATTTGAATCAAGAGTTTTTAACTTTGATATCCCACAATCATTTAATACCTTTTATAGTCCTTTAAAAACATCTGAAATTACTTATGAAGTTGAAAATGTTGCAAGAAAGGTTTTTTTTTTTTTTTTTTTTTTTTTTTTTTTTTTTTTTTTTTTTTAATTCTTATATATTATCTATTATATATAAAAAAAGTGAAAAATCATTAATATATGTATGAGGCATTCTAATTTTTTTTTTTTTTTAATCTAAATTAGTTGGTATCACTTTTAGCAACACTTGGTGATTATCCAATTATTAGATATTATGATCCTAATGGTGATAGAAGAACTATTGCTGCTAGAGTTGCTTTCCAATTAGAAAATGAATTAGAAAATTTATGTAATATGGATTCTAGTTTTCCCCCAAAATCTAATTATGAACGTTCTACTTTAATTGTAGTTGATCGTACTATCGATACTTCTGGTCCATTAGTTCACGAATTTACTTATCAAGCAATGGTTAACGATTTAATTGGTTTGGAAAATGGAACAAAATATTTGTAAATGAAAAGAAATACTTTTTTTTATTTTTATTTTTTTTTTTTTTAATAATAATTATAATTTAAAATAATTTAAATATATATAATATTATACAAATTGTTTATTATTTTTAAATTAATATTTCATTAATTATGTTCAATTTAAATTAATTTAAAAGACAAAATGGAGCTGCTGGTGAAAAAGTTGTTATTTTAGATGAAAAAGATTCAATTTGGGTAAATTTATATTTCTAAATACATTTATATCTATATCTATATCTATATCTATAGATATAGATATATATTTATTTATTTATTTTTTTTTTTAATTAATTTCATATTGCTAATTCATATTTTGAAAATATTTATTATTTTTTATTATTCTATATTATATTATATTATTATAATTATTATAATTATTATTATTAACTATTATTTTTTGGTTTTAAAGAAAAAATATCGTCATACCCACATTGCTGAAGTTAGTAGTGAAGTTTCAAAACAATTCAATCAATTTGTTAGTGAAAACAAGGCTGCTTCTAGTGTAGCAAAAGGAAGACAAGGGTAAATTGTCATAATATATATTAATATTAATATTTAATAATATATAATATAATTTATAATAAATTATATTAATAATAATATCTATATTATAATTATTATAATATAAAATAATAACAGTGGTGCAAATTTAAAAGAATTAAAAGATACAATTCAAGCACTTCCTCAATATCATGAATTAAAGGATAAATTTGCTGTTCATATTGATTTATGTCAAAAATGTAATAATATTTTCTCCAAAAATAATATTACAGCCCTTGCAGAAATTGAACAAGTTAGTAAAATATAAATTTTA
>MCFG01000028.1:245000-301894 GCA_002104895.1 Anaeromyces robustus | reverse complement strand
GTATTAGTTAAAAAATATAAAGTATTATAATAATTACATAATGTATATATAATATTTTATATTTTTTAACTATAACTAATGTACTAGACAAATATGGCAACTTATATGTGTTATACCATATTTTTTCTTAGTACATATTTAAGTGTAACAATACTTAAAATTATTACATACAAAATATTTATATATACTATATATTATTTATATATATATCTGTCCATTTTATATAATATCTTAGACAACATAATATTATTATATATTGTACATTAGTATTAGTTAAAAAATATTAAATATTATAATACATTATGTAATTATTATAATACTTTATATTTTTTAACTAATACTACCTAATGTACTAGACAAATATGGCAACTTATATGTGTTATACCATATTTTTTCTTAGTACATATTTAAGTGTAACAATACTTAAAATTATTACAAAATACTTATATATACTATATATTATATGTAGAATTATTTATATATTATTTATATATATATCTGTCCATTTTATATAATATCTATCTATTTATATAATATCTATCCATTTATATAATATCTTATACAACATAATATTATTATATATTGTACATTAGTTAGTATTAGTTAAAAAAAAAATAAAGTATTATAATAATTACATAATGTATTATAATATTTTATATTTTTTAACTAATACTAATTAACTACACTATCAAGAATTTTAAATTTCCTTTAAATATTTGATAGCGTTATAATTAAGTATTATGTATTATTCATATAACATTTTTTTTGATACTTGTTATGTCAAATACTTGATATGCCAAATTTTTTCCCAACAATTTTACTTCTTAAGAAAGAAAAAAAAAGAGTTTATTTATCTTTTACTTTAATATGTTAATCTTTTACATACATAACTATAATATTAGACGGTGAGTATATATAATTTTTTCTTTTTTTTTTTTTTTTTGACTTTATACATATATTAAATATATAAATATATATGGATAAGAATTTTATATATAATTTATATATTATATAATACTTATGTATTAAACGTGAATGATAACATGAATATTGTTATGTTATAATATGTTATAAATATTATTATGATAAATAAATATTTTATTCTAAAGTTCTTTTTTTTTTTTTTTTTTTATAAGAATATGCTAGTTTGTTTTATAGTTATTTATTAATTTTTATATATTTTTGTGTAATAGCTCAAAAATTATTCTTGATAACGATTTCTACTTAAAAAAATTAATTTATTAATAGACATGATTCATTACATTTAGCAAAAAAAAAAAACAAAAAGAAAAAAGAAAAAAAACAGATTTGTTACCTCATCTCTTTTGAAATTGAATTATTACATTATATTATTTATATAACAAAGAAGACTTATTGATATTTATATCAATGCCGTTGGAATCCTACATCTTGTTAAATAAAATTTTTTTTATGATATTTTTATTTTTATTCGTATTGTTGAATATCCCTTACAACATTTTCTGTCCTTAGTATAAATTTGAATCGTAGAACACTCTTTCAATTTGGGTGTTTTAACTGAGTTTTTAATTGAATCAAATCAATAATGAACTATTGAAAAACTAAAATTTGTAAATATTAAGATATTAATCTTTTAATAATTAAATATTATAATGAATATGAAATTTTAGAATTAATATTTGAGTAATATCAAAATCAATAATAAGTATAATTTTTTTTATTCTTTATTCTTAAATATAATAAAAACAGTATTATATATATAAAAAGAAAAAAAAAAACTATTTATATTCTTATATCATATATATGATATGATATAAAAATATAAATAATTTTTTTTTCTTTTTTAAGGTATTATAGTAATGATAAAATTTGTTGAAAATAATTATAATTTTTTTATAGGTATAAATATATGAATCTGTTTTTGTATTAGTTTTTGTTAATATTTATTAATAAAAAACAAAAAATATATATATATATTTAAATATTTATAATTATTAATTTTTAGAAAAAAAATTAATAATATATGTCATCTAATATCATTTAATTATTATACTTAACACAATTTACTAATTTTTAAATATATATATATATTATTTAAATTATATTTTTTTTATTAAACCTATAATAATTTATTAAATTTTTTTTATTATTAAGTAATTATAGGTTCATTATTTCATATTTATTTTTACAAGCTCTTGACTATTTTAATACTGATTAATCTTTTACTACAAAAAACATCCATATTAAATCTACGTTATCCTGATTTACTATAATATTCATTTCTTGGACAAAAAATTTATTCATGTTTTTTTTTTTTTTTTTTTATTTTTTTATTTTTTATTTTTTATCATCAATAAATTATTTAACATTTTGAAATATATATTCATTTATATTACTAATTAATATCGTCAATAATAAATCATTTTTTAAAAAATTAAATATATATATATATAAAATAAAAAGTAATTTTTTTGTAATTATTATTACAAGTAAATCAATAATTTATTTATTGTTAATATAAAATTTTTATAAACTCGATTCGTTATGTTTTTAAAGAGATTATATTAAATTATTATTTCTTTATATAACAATTCGTATAATTCATTTTTATAAAACTAAATATATATTACATCTTAATTGTAAAAAAGTATTATTATTTTTTAATATATATAAAAATATTAAAATTTAAATTTTTTCTTAAACTTTTGTTTATTGCTCATATTAATTTATAATTTAACTTTGTATATAATAATAATTTCTTTTTTCATTACATAATACTAAATTATATAGATTATTCAAAGTTATGTATTATTTATTCACTTTCATATATTAAAATATTAAAAATAAAAGGAAAATATAATAATATTTTAAAACAAAAAAAAAAAAAAAAAAAATAAAGTAATAAGAAAGAAATAGAAAAATATTATATGAGTAATTTATTATTTTTATATTAATGGAATCTACTTTGCTAAAAATATGTATAAAATTTTTGAGATTTATTATCTATATAAAGGAAGAAATAAGAATTAATAATAATTCTTAAAATATTATGATGGGTAATTGTCTCCAAACAAGTTTAAATTAAATCTATTAAAGGTTTTTTTTATTTACTTAGTTTTTTTTTCTTTAATCTAAAGTTTTGACTAATAAAAAAGAATTTTTTTTTAAGTAATTTTCATTAAAAATATGTAAAGTTATATATAAGGTAAGTTTTATACTCTTTGTATATATATAGTAATTATTTATTTATTATTTACTATTTATTTACTATTTATTAATAATTTTAATATTGATTTTATTTGTATAATACTATTCTATATTATAAAAATAATAAATTATAATAAATTAACATTTCAATCAAAAAAGTTTGTAACTTTTAATATAAAGAATATTCTAATTTTTTTTTTAAAAAAAATGTTTTTCAAAAAAAATATAAATTTGTTTAGGCAACATAACTAAAAGTTTGTCATAAAATTTCCATAAAAGCAGTGATGAATGTTACACAGAATATTCATATTCATAAAAGTTTAAATAGAAAATTTTTAAAATTTCCATTTAAAAAAAATATTAATATTGTATTCCTATAAAAAATCTATATATAATAATTATAACTATAAATAATATATATATTATTATATAATTCATTGTATTGCAATAGCATTTTTTATGTATATTTATAATATACCTTATGACATTTATTTCATAACTATAAAGATATATTTTAATTTAATTCAATTTATTTATATTATATAATATAAACTTGTTAGAGACGATAAATAAACTTATATCAAATCTCCTCTTTAGAGAATTTAAAACTCTAGAAAAGCTATTTTACGAAAATTGAAATATAATCTTTAAATAAATGTTCATTTTTTTACTGATTTGATAATTATTTTTATAGTTAATACTATAGTGAATATATTAAAAAAAAAAGAAATAAAGTTATATGTTATTAATTTCGATTTACTAAAACATATAGATATAGAGATAATTTCTTAAAAATATAAAACACACCGATAAAATGGGTATATTATTAATTATCATTATTTTTTTTTTATTAGTTCTTAAATTCATTGAAATTTTTATTTTTTACTTTATTAATATTAATTCATTTATTTATTTGTTTTTTTGAGAATAATAACTTTTTTTTTTTTAAAAAATAAATAATATTTTTTCTTATTAAAGATATAATCAGTAATTTAAGAAAAATCAATTTTTTTTCTTAAAGAATAAAGAAAAACTATATATATATATATATTATAACATTTATTAATTCATTTTTATTATATTTATTTTAATAATAAGAATAAGAATAATAATAAAAATTATTAAATCAATCAAATTTTACTATTTTAATTTTTATTTTACATTTACAAATTATTTTATATTGTTATTTTAATTGTTTATTCACTTGTATTTTTTTTTTCTTGATTTTTGCAATAATAAATTTGTTATACTATCAGTAATGAGTTTTCTTAATGTTGAATCGTTCAGATGAAACAGAAACTTGATGTATTTTTTAAAAATACTAGAAACACAAATAATTTTTTTGGTATAAAGAACATTTTATTAATAAAGGTATTATTTTTCTTATTTTATATTGAATCAAATATTGATAAATATCCATTGATGATAGGAAAATTCAATAATCCTACCATGATGATCATAATAATAATAATTATGAAAACTTTTATGAATATTTAGTATCCAATTCTAAATATACATTATTTAATAATAATTTTTATAAATATCATCATACATTCCTTACTTCATATTCTACTTTTTTTTTCAATAATATTAATTTGTTATGACAATTATTTATAAAAAAAGAAAAAAATAAGAAATCAAGAATAATCATAAATTATAAATGAAAATGGATGATCCATTTAAACTTATTTTTAAAGTGAAAAAAAAATTACATAAAAATAATTAATAAAAATAAAATAATATAAAAAAAAAAAAGAAAAAAACTACTACTATCAAATATGAAAGATAATTTTTTATAATATATAAAATGTCAATTCTTTTCTTATATACTTCTTATTATTATAGTAGATATATATATATGTTGTCGTTATAAATATAATTTTAAACCCCACAATTATTAATAAATAAATAAATAAATGAAATAAATGAATAAATAAATAAATAAATAAATAAATAAATAAATAAATAAATAAATAAATAAATAAATAAATAAATAAATAAATAAATAAATAAATAAATAAATAAATAAATAAATAAATAAATAAATAAATAAATAAATAAATAAATAAATAAATAAATAAATAAATAAATAAATAAATAAAAAAATTATATATATAAATGTTAAACATTTATTTATTAAAAAAATTAATATATAAAAATAAGAAAATATAATCCATGACAGTTAAAAAAAAAAAACATTTTTTTAATGAAATTTCTTCTTTATCTGTTATTATTTTTTTTAATAATGTTTACATTTTATAATTAAACTTATAAAAAAAGTATATAATTTTTTATATAGAATTACAATAATGTTATTACTATTATTATTATTATACAATAATAATAATAGTAATAATAATAGTAATAACTAATCGTTAAAAAAGAATAAATTATAATTTGAATGGTATACGAATTTCATTTCATTTTTTTTTTTTTTATAATTTTTAATTTTTTATTTTTAATTTTTAATTTTTAACTTTACTTATTTTTATAACATTTTCTAATTTTCCATTCTTTTCGACATAATTATTAAGAATTTTTTCTTTAACAAATTCATTTTTAAATAAAATTTTTTGACTACCTATGTTCCATTCAAATACATTAGCATAAAGTTTTGAATATCCATATTCATTAAATCCAATTTTACTAAGAGCATTCACTACGGCTGTACCAATACCTTTGCCCCAATGTTTCTTACCTATCCAATAACCTATTCCTACTTCTGTAGGGTTTGTATTATCTTTTAAATCTTTTTCATTAAATCCACAACTTCCTATCAATTGACCTGTATTTTGATCTCTTATAGCAAAATTAATATTTTTTTGAAATTGTTGTTTCAAATCTCTACACCATTGAATAAAATTATGAGCATCATTAAGTGTATAAGGTTGTGGAAGATAATCTAAATTTTTATGAATTTCTGGTTCTGATAGATATTCGACAATAAGTTTGTCGTCTGAATCTAGAAATTCTGTTAAAATAATATTTGATATAGTTGTTGAGTATTCAATTGTTTTGTTATTCGAGTCCATTTTTTTTTTATATATTATATTATACTATTTTATATTATATTATTTTGTATTTTGTTTATATGAAATAATATTTAAATAATAATATTTTTTTAATATGTTTTTATGTTTTTATAATATATCTCAAGATATATGTATATTTCTATGTATAATTTTTATTTAAATATATATAAGTTATAAGTTTTAATTTTTTAAATAAAAGAAAGGTAATTTTTTTTTTTTTTTTAACATAAATTATAATTGATTAAAAATAAAAATCTATTTAACCACAATTTTAATTTGTAATATTATTATATTTGACCACAAATACAATGAAAAATTTTAAAATAAAAATGGCTTATTTATGATAATTAAATTTTTAAAAAAAGTCATAAAATAAAATAATATTATATATATATATTTTATTATATTAATAATTTATTTATATAATAATTAAGATATAAAAAATTATTTTATTGTTTTCTATAAGGTTTATATTATTTATTTTTATTTTTATTTTATTTTATTATAAATATTATTTTTTAATAAATATTAAATACATTTAATACTATTAAAATAGTAATTACTTTATAAATAAGTGATGATAATAACGTCTTTTTTTTTTATGTAAATATACATATTTATTTATATTTATATATTTATGTATTTATGTGTGTATGTATGAATAAAAGAATATTTTTCAAAAATTATTTAAACTATAATAAAGAAAATGAAAAAAGTATAATTATTATATATTTATTTAATGATTTATATATATGTTAATTAAAATATTAAAACTTTTAACTGTTCTATCAATATATTATAATATTTTATTTATTAATTTGTATAGATTTAAATATTATTATTATTATTAGTAGTAGTATTATTATTTTCTATTTTGTTATTATTATATTTTATTTAAATTCTCCTCCACGTTCTAACCAATATATCATTTTTTCTAATATGCCTTCTTGACTATTCAATTCTGGTATCATAGTATTTGATGATTTTTTATTATCTTTTGCTTTTTCTTTATTTCTTTTATCTTTTTTCATTTCATTTTCTTTTTCTTTTTCTTTCTCTTTTTCTTTTTCATTTTCTTGTTCTGATTCAGAAGAGGATTCACTGGATTCATCATAATTGTAGGTATCTTCATAATCACTTTCATTATCATTTTCATTTTCATTTTCATAATCAACTTCATTTTTTAATGTTGAAGATCTTGGTACTCTTTTAATATTATATAATGAACCAAAAGAAGATGAACCTAAGTTAGATGTATTTAAAGTTAAATAAGTAGATGATGTTAAATTTGTAGTTCCAGTAGCTGATGTTATAATACTATCTTCATCTCCACTATTAATTTTTGAAGTAGTTTTTGAATTCATATCATCTGAATCTGAATCTGAATCTGAATCTTTTTCTTCTACAATATTTGTTGATTCTGTCATTACACTGGAGGTTGTACTATCATCATCTGTTACTGTACCTAAATCTGTAACGGTTTCAGACATCATACTTTTAGAATCTTCTATTTCTGTTCCTAAGTTTGAAGGTGATATGGTAAGGGATTGAGAAAGAGGTGAATTTTCAGATTTACTTTGACTTGAAAGAAGCTTTTTTTTTAAAATAGAAGAATGACGTTTTCTACGTCTTGGTAATTCTGGTCTTAATCTTTTTCTTTTTTCATTTAACGGTATACGTCTTTTGAAATCATAATTTCTTTGATTTAATTCAAAAACATCAATAGCTTTTTCTGCTATTTCATCATGTTGACTAATTTGTGTTTTCCATTTAATAAATTCATTATTCATTTTTGTTTCATCAATCCAATTAAATTGATTATTATCTCCTGCAATTGATACTATTAAATTTTTTTCCATTTCTTCAATTTCTGGAATAAATTTTGTTCTCAATAAAAAACGAGGTACTATATTTTATTAATGAATATAAGTGATATTTAATAATATTATAGAATTTAAAATGACATTAATTTTAATAAAATTATTAATTAGATTTTTATCATTTAAATATTTATTATTATTATTTTGTATATATATTACATATTAAGATATATATATATATAGGTTATATATATAAATATAAATATAAATATAAATATAAATATAAATATAAATTTATACATGAATCTGGATCAATTTCAGGTAATGAATCAGGATGGATAACACATTCTTTTAGAAATTTACATGATACTTCTTGCAATAGTTGATTATATCTTGTAATTAAAATATTAAATTTATCTAAAATTAATGGCCTAAATAAAATATATATTTATATTTATTATAAATAAGTATTAAATTTTTCTATTATACATATTATTTTTTTTTATTTTATTAGGATATTATTTAATTTTACCATGGTGTTTGTGGATGTAATGTTAAAAATGAATTTAATGAATCATTTAATTGTGTTAATTTTATTTTTGCTGCTTCTAATTCTTTGGCATCAAGTGAACTTTCTTCTAATAATTTTACTGTTAAATTATTTTGCATTTCCATTTTGTATATATGTTATCTTTTTTTTTTTAGTCTTTTTTTTTTTAGAAATTTTAATTTAAATATATATTTGATATTTTTTTATTACTATTATTACTGATAAATAGATTAAATATTTCTTGAATTTTAAATTATTTTTTATATACGTTTATTCTTTCATTATTATTAATAAAAATGCTTCTTTAAATTTATTATATATTTAAATTAATTTATGTTAAAAGTGGTATATGTTGATATATTATTATAAATCTTTTAAAATAATAATTTATATATATATATAAAATTTAAAATCTTTTAAAATAATAATTTATATATCTATAAAAAAAAATTTAAAATTCTATTAATTAGGTTAGTTATAATGTATATATATTGTTAAACTCAAAATAAAATAAGTATATTAAAAAAAAAAAAAAAAAAAAGAAATAAAATATTATTCTAAGAAAAGTTTATTCCTTTTATTTTTTTTTTTTTGAAAGAAAGAAAAAAATATAAAAAAGAAACTTTTTTAAAATAAATTAAAAAAAAATTACAAAATTTTAATAATTAAAATATATTAAATTATTTATATGACTACATATATATACAATATATATAATTAATTATATAATTTATATAAAGTAAAAATGAAACATATTTTTTTATATAAGAAATAAAAAAAAATGAAAGGAAGTTAAAAAAAAAAAAGATATAAAATATAAAAGAAAAAGAGAAAAAATAATAATAAAAAAAAAAAGAAAAAAAAAAGAAAATAAAAAGATAATAGAATAATTGGATATATTTATATTTTTATTATTTATTTATTTATTTATATATTTATATATTTATTATTTATATTTAATTATTATATATATATTTAATTATATTTTTTATTAATTTAAACTAAGTTAATCTTTTTATTATTTTATTATATATATTTTTTTATTTTAATGAATTTTATTGTTTTTATTATTTTAATTTTATTATTATTATTATTATTATTATTATTATTATTTTTAAATTTTTTATTTTTTTTTATCTTCTATTTCTAGTATTGATTTATAATGTTTATTATATTTTTATTATTTTAATTTTGATTTTTTTTTTTTAATTTTGATTAGATAAAATTATATTTATATTATTATATAAGCGTTATTTAAGTTTTTGCCATTTATACAATATATATATATAAAACAATTTTAAGATATAGATATTAAGAAATTATAAGATATAGATATTAAGATAATAACTTAAAAAAAAAAAATTTTTTTTTCTTTTTCTTTTCTTTTTTTTCTTTTTGTTATCATATGAAAATTTCAATCTTCTTAGAAACGATTATTCATATTTAAATTGCCATTAAGTCCTGACATATTGGCAGCGTTTGCATTTAAAATATTAGCGTTCATTCCACCTAAATTATTATAATTCATTGCATTTCCTGCTAAACCAGCACCATTTAGACCACCATTAAGACCACCATTTAGGCCACCATTAAGGCCACCATTAAGACCACCTAAACCACCATTTAAGGCAGCTCCCATTCTTGGATTGGATATAGTTGTTGTTTGTGTTGTTGTCATACTAATTATACCAGTCTTTAATCCTGGGTTTATCATATTATTATTAAGTAATGAATTACCAGCCATTAAATTGTTATTAAGTCCTGTACCCATACCACTACTATAATTTGTGTAATTAGCTCCTGTACCAAGTCCATTCAATCCACTCATACCTGTATTAC
This sequence comes from Anaeromyces robustus, assembly GCA_002104895.1. Lineage (NCBI taxonomy): Eukaryota > Fungi > Neocallimastigomycota > Neocallimastigomycetes > Neocallimastigales > Neocallimastigaceae > Anaeromyces > Anaeromyces robustus. The sequence goes on along the minus strand of MCFG01000028.1, from coordinate 291,467 downwards.
TAATAGATGCTGATGCTGGAACTAAAGCTGTAGATGAATTAATACCAAGTCCAACATTAGAATTACCAAGAACTGGTGTTCCTAAACCAGAACTTAAAGTTCCAGTAGTACCTAAACCAGTACCTAAACCAGTACCTAATCCGGTACCTAAAGCACTAGTTGTACCTAAACCTGTACCCAAAGCTCCAGTAGTACCTAATCCAGTACCTAAACCTGTACCCAAAGCACTTGTGGTACCTAAACCTGTACCTAAAGTACTAGTAGTACCTAAACCTGTACCTAAAGCACTAGTAGCACCTAAACCTGTACCTAAAGCACTAGTAGCACCTAAACCTGTACCTAAAGCATTTGTAGCACCTAAACCTGTACCTAAAGTACTTGTAGTACCTAAACCTGTACCTAAAGTACTTGTGGTACCTAAACCTGTACCTAAAGCACTTGTGGTACCTAAACCGGTACCTAAAGTACTTGTAGTACCTAAACCTGTACCTAAAGTACTAGTAGTACCTAAACCGGTACCTAAAGTACTTGTAGTACCTAAACCTGTACCTAAAGTACTAGTAGTACCTAAACCGGTACCTAAAGTACTTGTAGTACCTAAACCTGTACCTAAAGTACTAGTAGTACCTAAACCTGTACCTAAAGTACTAGTAGTACCTAAACCTGTACTTAAGGTACTTGGTGTACCTAAGGAAGTTGGTGTTCCTAAAGTACCTAAGGTTGGTGTTCCTAAAGTACTTGATGTACCTAAACTACCTAAAGTGGATGCCGGTCTATTCATATTACTATTATTTAACATACTATTATTACCTAAGGAAGGTGTATTTGTACTACTTAAATTATTCATACCAAAACTATTATTATTATTCAAAGTACTATTTTGATACATTGGTGAAGATGTAGCATTAATTGAACTACTATTCATTGATGATGATGTTAATGCCAATGGTTTATTCATACTGGTATTCATTGATGATGATGTTAATGCCAATGGTTTATTCATACTGGTATTCATAGATGATGATGTTATAGCTAATGGTTTGTTCATTGAATTATTCATATTTGAGGTCTATATTAAATGTAAAACATATGGAAAAATATTATAAAATTAATTTATTATTTTTATGAAATCTATTAAGTGAATTATATTATTCTTTAATATATTTATTTATAATTTTTTTTTTTTTTTAACTTACTTGATTAATGACAGTGGTTGTACTAACTATAAAACATTTATACAAATTTTATTTTATATTTTTTAAATTTTTAATTCATAATTCATAAGATAATTAAAATAAAGATTTAAAAAGTATATTATATATAATATAATATTAATATTAAATTTTTATTAATTTTTTCTTTATAATATTATTAAAGTATATTTATAAAAAAAAAAAAAAAAAAAAAAAAAATAAATAAATATAAAATAAAATAAAAAAATTTACTTTGTCCATTTGAATTAATATTGGTTTGTGTAGTTTTAGAGAATGATGAAAATTTATCTATTCAAAATTTTTGTTATATTATTAAAATATAATGTTAATATTATTTTATATATAAATTATACTTTTAAAATAGTAATTTATTTTTTACTTTCAAAAATCATATAAATACTATAAAAAAATATATTAAAATATTTATAATTTTTTATTCTAAAAATAATATTTATATTTATTTGTTACCTCCAGTATTAAAGTTATTATTTGAATTTCCACCATTATATTTACTAGAGAATGGATTATCAACTTGAGATAACATACTACTATTGCTTCCATTATTCATATTATTCATGCCGTTCATATTATTATTATTCATACTGTTCATATTATTATTATTATTCATACTATTCATATTATTCATTCCGTTCATATTATTATTATTCATACTGTTCATATTATTCATATTACTCATATTACTCATATTATTCATGCTATTATTCATGTTATTATTCATTCCCATATTATTCATATTGTTATTCATACCGTTATTCATACCGTTATTCATATTATTATTCATGTTATTAGCCATCATAGAACTTGCTTTTTCTTTTATTAATAATAATTATTCATTTATGTTAAATTATTAATTATTTAAATTAAAATAAAATATTATATGTTTAATAATTTATATTATTTAATAATTTTATATTAAAATAATAATAATAATAAATTATTTTTTTTTCAACTTACTAGCTGCAGCAATATTTTTAATCTTATCTAAATTCTTATTAATATCACTGATATTTTTCATCATCTTCATTTGGTTCATCATATTCATGTTATTCATATTATTCATGTTGTTCATGTTATTCATATTGTTCATGTTGTTCATATTCATATTATTCATGTTGTTCATATTCATATTGTTCATATTCATATTGTTCATATTATTCATATTCATGTTATTCATATTCATATTATTCATATTCATATTATTCATATTCATATTGTTCATGTTATTCATATTATTCATATTCATATTGTTCATGTTATTCATATTATTCATTTTATTCATATTATTCATGTTCATGTTATTCATATTACTCATGTTATTCATATTACTCATGTTATTCATGTTATTCATGTTATTCATGTTATTCATGTTATTCATATTGTTCATATTCATATTGTTCATATTATTCATATTACCCATGTTATTCATACTAGTAGTAGTAAGTGCCATAGAATTACTTGTAGAATTATTTGGTTTTGAATTTTGGCTAGGGAATATAGCTTGTGTTGGCATAGCTGCAGATCCTGTTGGAACAAATCCTGTAGAATTCATACTACTAGTTGGAATTAATGGAACAGGTAAAGTACCAAGAGGTTGTGTTGCTGGTTTAGATTGTACTGGAGTAATACTCTTAACAGGGGATTTAGTTTCTTTAGGAGTAAATATTGAAGAAGTAACAGTAGGGCTAGCTGTTGTGTTTGCTTTATTAGCTGGTGTTGGTCTTTGTCTTGAATGTTGCATTGATTGTATCTTCTTTTCTCTTTCTGTTAGAGTAGGTTGCCATGGATCATTTTCAAGTGCTTGTTTAGAATGAGCAGAAAAGTCTTCAAATCCTGGAGCATCCTTTGGAATTTCATTTGTCCAATTACTTGTAGTAGAAGTTGGTGATTTTCTATTAGAGGATTGTCTTCTTCTTGGTTGAGCTGCCCAATTTTCTCCTGGGAATAAGTTTTCAGATTCTTTTGCACCAACAACAACACGATGAGATGGTGAAGTTTCACTATTATTAATTTTATTAACGTTAGATGAAGTCATCTTCTTTTGAAGTTCAGCAACAGCTTCAGTTGAAATTGGTGTGATTTTACTTTGTGTAGCTATTAAATATATATAAATATTATATATATATATGTTTATATTAGTATATCATAATTACTCATTAAAAATATAAGTTATTTATATTAATTAATAAATAAATGAACATATAAATTAATTAATAATATATATATATATTTACACTTTCTATTTGATGATTTAAGAATTGGTGATTTTGTTGGATCAATACCACCATGTGGTGTTGTAATAGTTTGTTGGGTTGATGAACTTGAACTACTTGCTTTTGGATCTGGAATAAGTGAAGAAGCAATGGCTTTTTCAGCAGACATAAAAGCTGGTTTATTAACATCTGCAAGTGATGCAGCAACAGCTTTACCTAAATCGCCAGCAGCATCACATTCTTCTTGTTGTAATTTTCTAGCCAATTCTTCATCCTTTTTAACTTGTTCTTCCATAATTTTCTAAAATTATAAAAAGAAAAATTAAAGAAAAGAATTTTTAACAAATTTTATAATAAGTAAACTAAAATATAAAAAAATAAAATATAATATTATAAAATATAATATATTATAATATAATATAAAAAAAATTAAAAATAAAAAAATAAAAATAAAAATAAAAAAATAAAAATAAAATAAAAATAAAATAAAAATAAAATAAAAATAAAATAAAAATAAAAATAAAATAAAATAAAATAAAAATGTAAAAAACAATTAAATATTTAAATTATTTTGTTTTAACATACTTTAGCATTTTCACGATCTTGTAACGTTGCTTTTTTAACACGAATAATATCACCTTCTCTTAAACCCATTTTTTTTAAAAGATCATGATCAGCATCTAATATAAGTTCTTCATCAAATCTTTCTTTAACAAATCTTTCAGCATAATGTTTAGCACTATATTCATCAATACCAATTCTAGTAAAGAAGAATTTCCAATTAAATCCATTCCAAACATAACGATTTTCATCCAATTTATTGTTACTCTTTAATTTTGGTGGACGAGTAGCTTCCATTGGTCTAGTTGGAAGTTGTGGTGGTGCGTCTGTTCCCATACTTGGACGTTTTGGTAATTGTGGTGCTTCATTTGCAATTGCTGGTCTTTGTGGAAGTGATGGTGGTGATTCTGCTATAACTGGTCTTTGTGGAAGAACTGGAGGTACTTCAGATTCAGGAGGTCTTTGTGGAATTGGTGGTGGAGCAAGAACTTCAGATTCTGAAGGTCTTTGAGGAATTGGTGGTGGAGCAGTAACTTCAGCTTCAGCTGGTCTTTGTGGAAGTGGTGGTGGAGGAATAGAAGCTGGTTCATCTCTTTGTGGAAGTGGTGGTGGTGCCATAGATTCAGTAGGTCTACTTGGTAATGCTGGTGGAACATCATCTCTTTCAGGAAGTGGTGGTGCTTCAGCTTCTGGTGATAATAAATGCTCACCAGTAATACTTTCAACATATTGAACATCAGCTGTTGATAATTTATCTAATCCAACATCAATAATTTTACCATTAACTTTAAATAATTGAACCTTTCCATTATTTAATCCAAGATATTCAGCTTCAACCTTGAATGAACCAGATTTATCAATCCATGTTCTAACATTATTCATATTAATTTCTTTTTTTTTTTTTTTTTTTTTTTTGTTAAATATATATTAAATTATATTTAACATATTATTTTATTATCAAAAAATTGTATTGTAACGTTGTAAATAGTTTTCAGAATTGTATATATATATTATTATAATTATATTTTTTTTTTATAATTAAAAAATATAATTTTTAATGAGTCAATAATGATTATATGATTGTAATATGATTGTATTTCAAGTTTTATATAAGTAATAAGATTTTATTAATAATTATATCGATAAATATAATAAATTAGTAATTATTAGTTATTATTATATACAATATTATAATATACAATATAATATAATAATATAATATAATATAATATAATATAATATAATTTAATATAATATACTATACTATACTATAATATAATATAATATATATTAAAATTTAAATTACGTCTTTGTTCTGGTTGTTTTTGTAATTGTGGAGGAATTACTGGGTTGAATTGTAGTGGAGTCTATTAAATAATATAAAATAACAATATAATATTTATAAATACATAATTTTATGATAATTAAAAAAAATTATTATATAGTATTTTATATTTAAGATATATATTATTTTTAAATATAAAAAAATTATAGACACAAAATCAGTTTAAAAATATTGTGTAATAGATGCTTTTTTTTTATTGAAATTAGAATTCTTAGAAATTTTAATGAATAAAATTACCTCAACTGGTGGTGGTGTTGCTTCATATTGTTCTTCATTAGTTTGACCTGGTTCTCTAAATTCAATATAAGTACGAGGTACCATACCTTCACTATTATCACTACTTGAAATTAAACGTACTTTAACCCATTCTGTATCGGAATCATCTAGAACCAATAAATTATCATTTTCTTTAATAGTTAATTCATCTTCATCTTGTGCTTCGTAATCATAAAGTGCAATAGCAATTTTTGGGGGTTCTGATGTTTCTTGTTCAACTTCTTGTTCTCTATCATTCATCATTTTTGCTGGAGAAGGTTGTATAATTGGTGGTGGTGAGACTATTGATGGTGGTGCAATAACGACTGGTGCTGGTGGTATAGCACTTGATTCCACTGGTGCTGGAAGAGCATTACTTTGTTTACATGACTTTTTATGTAATTATAAAAAAAAAGTTTATATTGTAATAGTAATCATAAAATGAATAATAATAAAGATAATAGTAATAATAAAAATATTAATAAAAAAAGTAATCGTAACATCAATTATAAGTATTGATTAATAATGAAATTAATAATATATCAATTCTAAGTATATATATATTATATTTATATATATTTAATTGTTAATAATAATTACACTCTTCTTAAGTTGAATTGTATTAAACATTCTATCAATATCTGATTTATGACATCCAATAGTATATGTCTTTCCATTATTGAATTCTAATACAAGTTTTTTCGATTTCTTTTTGCAAACGTCTAAATCTATTAATTCCCATTTATTCAATATTTTCTATAAATAAATAAATAAATAAATAAATAAATAAATAAATAAATAAATAAATAAATAAATAAATAAATAAATAAATATTTTTTTTAAAAAATTTTTTATGTATTTATCATTAGTATTTATATTATTAATATTATAATAATAATAATAATAATAATGATAATAATAATTATATATATATCGAATATATTAAATATATTTTTAATTAAATTACATTATCTGAACTTCTAACAAAGTAAATTGATTGATTATCAACACCAAGCTTTCCTTTTTGTTTCTTTTTCTTATCTTTTTCATTTATCTAAATAATACATAATAATAATAATATAATATATATATATTATATATAAATAAAAGAAAAAATTAATGTTTCTAAAATTTATTTTACTTTTATTTAATGTATTTAATATTTACTTCAACTCCCCAATATGAAATATTCTTTGGTGCAGCCATTGGCATCATAGCATCTTTTAATGCATTTAATGAATTTAATGCATCCATAGCTTGTTGTTCAGAAACTTCTTTAGCATGTGTAGGTTGTACTTCTTCTTCTTCTTCTTCTTCTCCTTCATTCATATTAAATCCTGAACCATGTGGACTATCTCCAGCATCACCACCCTATTATCATTTTTTTATTAATAAAAAGTAAAATAAAGTAAAATAAAATAAATATAGAATTATTTTAATATATTATTTTATTCTTATCCTTCTTCTTCTTATTATTACTATTCTTGTTATTCTTAATCTTATTCTTATTTTTATTTTTATTCTTCTTCTTCTTCTTCTTCTTCTTCTTATTATTATTATTATTATTATTATTATTATTATTATTATTATTATTATTATTATTATTATTATTATTATTATTATTATTATTACTATTATTATTACTATTATTATTACTATTATTATTACTATTATTACTATTATTATTATTATTATTATTATTATTATTATTATTATTATTATTATTATTCTTCTTCTTCTTAATACTTTTATTCTCATTTTAATTGATTTTTTTTTATTATTCTATTTTTTATTTTATTTTTCTTTGTATTTAAATAAAAACCATATATATCATTATTATATTACTTCTTCAACATAAGTAGCTGGAACGAAACCTAAAAGACCATTGGCACCTTTTACAAGCCACCAATCTTCATCATCTTTTTCAAAAATTTCTAAAGCTTCATCTTCATTCATAGTTAATTCTTCATCATTTTGACTTTCATAACTATATAAGGCTATACCTTGTGATATACAAGGAATCTTTTTAATTTATTTATTTATAAATATAATGAAATAATAAATATATTATATTTAAAAAAAAATTATATATATAATAAATTATTTTTAAATATAAAATAATAACAATAAAGTTAGTAATAATTATTAAAAAAAAATAATAGAAATAATATATATATTATAATCATACCTCTTCAACATAGGAAGAAGGGAATAAACCTTCTGTTAATTGTACTTTATTTTTTCCTCTCCACCAACCATCATTTTCTTCTTTGTCTTTTTCATAAATATATACTATATCATTTTCGGTTAATGCAAGTTCTCCTTCTTCTTGTGGTTCGTAATCATATATAGCTCGAGCAATTGCGACAAATGCCATTTTTTTTTTTATATATTTACTATTATTTTTATGTTTTACTTCTACTTTTTTTTTTTTTGTATATATATTCTTTTTTTTTTATTTCTCTTATAAGCCTGAAAAATATTCTAATAAAGGAATTATATATAATACAATATTTGTAAAAAAAATAAATAATAAATTATTGTTTTAGTATATATAAGTAAAATAATTATTATTAGTTATTTATATCGATATTTAATATCAATATAAATAAATACATAAATATTTATTATTAATAATAATAATTATGCTTTATTTTGTTTCATAGAATAAATAAAAAAAATGATTGTATTTATTTAGACAAACACATCATAAATATTTGATTGATGTAAAATATTTATAATATTTTAATATGTAATGTTTTATAGTAAATATTTAACTTTTTTTTTCTTTTCAATTATATTATAATTTTAATTTTAGTTATATTATTATTTTTAAAATTCATTAAATTATAAATTTTAAATTTCTTATCCCGTTTTAAAATTTATAAAAAATATTAATTGAATATAGATATCACATAAATCAATCATATTTATGATTAACATTTTGTGATATTAATTATTATTTTATAATCATTTCTATTTCTTTAATTAATTTATATATTACTGCTCTTTAAATAGATACTGTTTACTTTTTTTTTTTTCTAATAATTATTTTTAGGCAATTAATTATAAATAAATTATAGATTTATAAGTTATTTATTATGTTATTTATCCAAAATTTTTATCTTTTTTTCGAACTATTTTTGAATAATATTAATATATTTTAAAAAATTTAACAATTTGCTCATTGTTTTTAAATATTCAAAATGGATATTTGTGTTGAGAAAATCAATATAATTCGAGTATTTATAAAAAAAAAAAAAACTATGTACTTTTTTCTTTCTTTCTTTCTTTCTTTCTTTTTTTTTTCCGCTCTAGATATTAAAAATGTTCTTTGAATTCTCTTGTTCGTCTATTCTTTTATTACTATTTTGAATTTTTCAAAAATCAATGAATAGGAATCGTAATTGTTAATTGTTAACAAAATATAAACTATAAAAGAAAAAGTCTATACACAGTAATAATAAAGCCTATACTTTTTATATTATTATTGTATATATTCTATTATTATATTGTTTTTTGCTTTTTTATTTATATTATAAACAAAATAAATAAAAATACTTTTATAAAAATACTATTATTATAATAATAATAATAGTATTAACATCATAAATTTATATAAGATTAAACACTATTATTATTAATAAAAATAATACTATATTTTAAAAAGAAAAGAATTATAAAATAAAAATAATAAAAAGAAACAATTATATATATATTAATTTAAAATTTTATTTATTATGTTTTTTATATTATATAAATTAAGTTAATAATTCATATTTAATTTTTAATATTTAATATATAACTGGCTAATATTATATTTGTATCAATTTTTAATTACCCTTGCAAAAAAAAAATATTTTTAATAACTAATTAAAAATAAATAAATAAATAAATAGTAACTTAATAAATAAATAATAAAAAAGTAAGTATAAAAACAAGCAAATAAATAAATTAATAACAATATTTTATATATAATATTAAATATTTTTTTTTATACAATGGATGACCAAAATTATTTATTATATCTAATTATTTATATATATTATGATATATATTGTATTACAATTAATTAATATATATATAAATAATATTAATTATATAATTTTAATTTTTATTTATTTTTATTCAAATTTAAAATATTAATTAATCAATAAACCATAATTATATTGAGACATATATTACAATATATTATAAGTTAATTTTTTTAATAGTATATAAAATGACAATAAAAAAGATATAAATTTAATTATTAAAAATAAACTTGATTATATAAAGATTAAGCAAAAGATTAAAAAAGAAATATAATAAAGAGTGGTATATGATTAGAGTAGAGTATTATTATATTCAAAATATAAAAGATTACTACAAAATTTGCAACATTTCATAAAAATATAAAGATATACTCTTAAAAATATTATTTTTGTATTATATTTTATGTAATTATTTCATATTATATTTATAGAGATTTGTCTCATAATAAAAAATAATTTATATTTAAAATTATATTATTGTGATATTATAATACCATAATCTTAAACTTTAAAAAAAAAATTTAATATTTATCAACGGATTAACTTTAAAAAAATTTATATATATAATTTAATTTAATCATGTATTTTATATATAAAATATGTTTATAATTCCCATTAAAAAAAACTATATATATATATTTTCATATCGAAAAACATAATAAAATCAAATTCCAAAGAATTTACAAAATATATTCAAAAACTATTACTTTTTATATTTAAATTTTCCTAAAATTAAAGTGTTAGGCACCTAAAGATATCAAAGTAATCATATACTGATTAACTATTTTATTAATACGTATAAATATAATATATATTAGTAATAATAAATACTTACAAATGATTAAAAGAAATTTATAAGCATTTATATATAAACTAAAATATTATAAATATAAAAAATATGAATATTTTTTTTTTAAATTTTTTTTTAAAAAGTGTAACGTTATTAAAGAGAATAACGAATATATAAATGACTATACATTATAGAAGTGTGTATACCTATTTAATATAAAAAATAAGATATATAATTATATACATAATTTATATAAGTAATACACCTTTTAAATCAATATAATACATTTTTGTATGTTATTATTATTTATTGTTCATTTTGGAAGTTATATAAGTGGAATTATTAATTATTGTTAATTTGATTTTTTATTAAAAAATATTATGAAATAAATTTTGTTATAAAAAACTTTATTGATAAATTAAAAACTTTTTATTATATTATTTTTTTTATAAATTAAAAATTTAATTTTTATATATTTATTTTTATTTTAATTATTTTGTTGCTTTTTCTTTTTTTTTTTTTAAAAGAAATTTAATAATTAAGTATTCTTTAATTTAATTTATAGTTTTTATTTTTTGTTTAAACAATTTCTTTTTATTTTTATATAATTATAATAAAAATTAAATTTATCATTTTATTTACAACATTCAATTTTATTCAATATTATTAATGATTTTTCTAAATAGTAAAACAAAATATTTGACTTTAATAAATATATAAAAAATTAAATTCTTACATTGGCAAATAAACAGATAAGATGGGTGGTGAGAAGAGGTTAATAATTCAATTTATTTTATATATTTTTTATTTAAGGAAATATATTTAGAGATATGTTGTCAAAATGGAATAAAAAAAGAAGGAAATATCGGAATCTTAACATAATTTACAAAATTGGTAATTAATAACACGAGAGTGGTCTGGTGGAATTCTTTTATAATACAAAAAAAAAAAAAAAAGAATGATATTTAGTAAATGAATATTAATTTTTAAATGTCACATGCTTAATTTAACAAATATAATAAATATAAAAATACAAATTATTATATATGACATTGATAATGTTATGGATGTATCACGTATTTTTCTTTTCACATTTTTAAATGATGGTTTTATTTTATTAATTAATATCACACCAGTAATAATTCAACTTTTATAAATATTATCATAATATAAATGAAAGACTTTTTTTGGAAATAATGATAAAATTTATAATATTCTTTTTAAAGTTTATTAGCAAAGTAGAAAAAAAAATAAATATAAGAAACGGAATAATACAATTATTATTATAATATGTATATATATTAAGCATTGCATTAAAATTTATTCTTTTTTTAAAGTTATTACCAACAAGCAATTGAATTATTATTTTTATTCACTTAAAATTATAAAAAAAAATAAAGATTCAGTCTTTATATATTTATAAGTTTTGAAAAAAAATATTCACAAAAGAAAATCAAATTTTAAAATCACTTAATTTTTTTTTTTTTTTTTATCATACTCTTATGTTTTATCATAATACACAATAAATAAATTGTATGAACATATAAATAAATGAAATAGTAAATATGAGAATAAATGAAAGAAAGGATTAATATTTAAATGAATGTGATTTAAATATATGAATGAGTTGTTTAATTCTAAATATTTTTAGTTCAGAATTTTTATTTCAATATTTTTTTATTATATCGCATAAATGATGAATAAAAATAATATAAATCATTATAAATAATACTAATCTTTCTTTTCCATTTATAATTTTTTATTAATAGAGGCGATAAAATATTTAATAATATCCTTTTAATATATTATTATTATTATATTATTATTATATTATTATTATATTATTATTATTATAATATTATTATTTTCATGTTATTATATAAATATGTAAGGCATATATTTTATTATTCCTTAACTAATAAATACCTCCTGAAAAGAAAATGATATTAAATGTCATTGAAAAATTAGGTAGTACGAAGAAAGAGGTTTATAGTAAATTATCAGAAAATATGATAAAAGCAATATTAGAAACTATAGAAACTGTAGATAAAGAAAAGTAATTATAAGAAAGTATATTTTTTTTATTATATTTGGTATGAATATAATTCTTATTATGTTTTTTTTTTTCTTTTTAAAACTGTAATATATATTTTTTTTATTTAATAAAAAAAAATTTTTTTTTTTTATTAAAACTTAGTGTTAAAGAATTAATATCTAGAACAACACCATATATAACACAGCCAGAATTATGTCAAATTCCTATTGCTCTATATAAAAATAAATCACATATTCCAGATGAAATATTGCAGAAATTTATGGAAGATGATAATATATATAAAGTAAATATTTTTGAAAAAATTATTTTAATAAAAAAATTTTTTTTCTATTTTTTTTTATTTTCTATCTATAAAATATATAGTTTATATATAAGAACTTAATAATTAATAATTAATATTATATTCGTTTTTTTTAATAAAAACATTCGTATTACTATAATTATTTATATTAGAAATGCCCATTGGAAATAAAAAGACAAATTTGGGAAAAATGGAAGGATCCATTTATTGGTGAATTAATACCATTATTTAAAAATTATGAAAGTGATCAAGATCTTAGAAAATGGGAAAAAGAAATGAAAGAATATGGTATTCATTCAATGGATAGGTAATAATTATAATAAAATTTATAATAATAATGAGAATAATTAAAAAAACTAGAATATGAAGCAAGTATATTAATATTTTTTATTTTGTGTTCTTTTATATGTATATGAGTATAGAAGAAAAAATGCATCATTTTTAGCTATCACTTCATTAATTGATAAAAGTAGTAAACTTTATGAAAAAGTTATGAGTTATGTAAAACAATTTTATGCAAAAACTGGAACATTATGTTTTTGTACTTTAAGATTTGATCTTTTAATGTATATGCATGAATTGGAAATTAAAGAGGTAAAGTAATAATAATAATAATAATAATAATAATAATAATAATAATAATAATAATAATAATAATAATAATAATAATAATAATAATAATAATAATAATAATGAATTCAATTATATTTTTTTTTATAATTATAAATTTTATATATTTAAAGATATATGATAATGATCCTTGTTATAAATTAGCTTGGTGTTTTGACGCATCTTTACAATATCAAACATTAAGAATAAAAGTATGCTATTTATAATATTAATTAATACTATTAATAATCATAATTTGAGAATTTTCATATAGTAATATAGTTTATAATCGATATTATATGAATAATAATAATAATAAAGGAAGCAAGAATATTTTTTGATGGTGTAAGGAATAAAGATCCAAGTTTTGCGTAAGTTATAATGTCTATTTATTTAACGATATATATAAATAATTTTTTTCCCTTAAAAAATATATATAAATATTAATATCTATATAAATTATCGTATATGTATAATTTTTAACATTTTCTATTATAGTGATATTTCAATGATTATTGCTAATCCATATACATGTAATATGTTAGCTGATCAAATATTTTTAAAATTAAAAGAATTATCAGTTTCTAAAAAACCATGTACAGTAAGTATTATAAAATAAAACAAAACATAAAACAAAAAAAAAAAAATTTTTATAAGATTTTATTAATATTAATACTAATATTAATATTTATTATTATTATTATTATTATTATTATTATTATTATTATTATTATTATTATTTTTTTTTTTTTTTTTTTTTTTTTTTTTTTTTTTAGGAAGATGATGACTTAATTTGGATGACTAATATATTAAATTTAGGTTTTAAATCACGAACAATGATACAAAATAATAATTTTAAAATTCAAAGATTTGATAAAGATATTACAGATATATTTTATCCAGCATTAATTAATATGATAGCTGAAAATGAAAAGAATGAAAAGAATGAAAAAGAGGAAAAAATAAAATCACCAACAGAATCAGATTCATCTAATAAAAAAGCTAACCAATCTGAATATCTTAATGAATCTGTTATTGGTGTAATTCAAAAATCGGATATTGCATTAAAAGTTTTTATATTTTATATTTTTAATAGACTAGAAAATGTAGATTCAATAGCTCTTGGAAATGCACTTAAGGTAGTTAAAAATAATTATGAAAGATTTGGAGAAGACTTTTTACAAACTTTTTCTACTATTCTATCAAAAATTATTGTTGTAAGTATATAAAGAATAAATATATAATGTATAATGTATTTATAAATAATATTTAAAATTTATCATATTTATATAATTATTTTCCTATTTTTTATTTTTTATTTTAATTTAATTTTTATTTTACTTTTTTTTTTTTTTATTTTGGTTTATTTGATTTTATTTTATTTTATTTTTTTTTTAGGAACAAAATCATTTATTTGCTTCAACTTCATCATTTAAAACTGTTATTATCGAGAAATTTTTAACTCCATTGGTTGCATTATCCTCTTCTGCTCATGAACATGTTTTAAAAATTGTAATGGAATTAATGCGTGCTGGTGCAATATGGGATAATTTTACTGCATGGATAGATAAAATTTTTAAAAGTGGCAAAATGGATGATGAGGTTATTATTATTAATATTGATATTATTATTATTTTAATATAAATTAAGTTATATCATTATGTTTTATAATATATAATTTATATATATATTTTAACTATTAATATTTATTTATTTAATAAATATTTTTATATATATATTATATAATATATCTTAAACAAACGAAATAACTAAATAAATACAAAATAAACATAAAAAAAAAAAAAATAGTCTAAATTCCAACAGATCTATAAAGAAATTTATGATTTCGGTACTTTACAAAGTAAAGATTTAGATATTGCAAGATTTTCATGGCATTATGCTCCAAATATGTTAAAATTTTTAGATATTCCAGTACCCCCAACACCACCTCCAGCACCTGTTAATCCTTCACCATCTACATTAATGCAACCTTCACCGAATCCATTAAGTGTTAATATGATGCAATGGAATATGAGATCTATGGATGGTAATGGAATGAATCCATTAATGAAGAATTCTATGAATCCTATGAGTCCTATGGGTATGAATCTAGCAGGTATGGGACCAAATATGAATCCTATGATGAATGGTATGAATCCAATGAATCCGATGAATCCAATGAATCCAATGAATTCAATGAATCCTATGAATAATATGAATGGACCTAATGGTATGAATAATACGAATAAAATGGGAGGTTATAATCGTTATAATAATTATGGTAATCAAGGTTATCGACCACGTAATTCAGGTTATCGACCACGTAATAGATCCTATCCTCCACCTCATTATCAAAATAATTATTATGGTAATAATGGAGGAGGAGGACCAGGTATGGGTAAAAGATCATATAATGATATGGATCCAGGTTTTAATCAATATAATAATGAACAAATGTATAAAAATCGTAATATAAATAATAATAATAATAATAATAATAATAATAATAATAATAATAATAATGATAATAGTAATATGTATTACAATTAAATATTTTTTATATAATATAAAGGACTCTATAGAATACACAAATCTATTATTAATTTTATTAATTTTATTATTATAATTTCTTTTCTTTTCTTTTTTTTTTTTTTATCTATTTAATACTTAATAAATTAAAAATTATATTTCAATTATTATTATTTTTTTTTTTTTACTAAAAATAAACATGTATTTTTTAATATAAACAATTTATCTTTATAATTAATGATATATCTCTTTTTTTAACATAAAACATTTTATCAAAATATATATATATATAAACTTTTGTAAATTAATAATAAAAAATTAAACATTATATAATATATAGATATATATTATTGTCTAAATAAATATTATATGAAAAAGTAAACAATATTCAATGATATTTAAAATAATAAACATATAAGATATATATTTTTTTTATTTTTTTTATTTTTATTTTTTTTACAATATCTTTTAATAATATTTTTATTTTTTTTTTTTAATTTATTATTATTAGTATTATTATTTTTTTTTATACAGAATACATAGCTTTATTTATTAATAAAATCTACGAAATAAAATACATAATTAAAATAATCATATAGAAAGAAAAAAGAAAAAAAAAAATAAAAGAAAAAAACAAAAAACAGTAATTTAACAATAAAAAAAGTAATAATTTAATTTAAAAGATAGAATTAAATAGATAAACTTCCTATAAAGTATATAGTGTATACTATTTTTAATATAATATTATTATTGTGTAGGAAAAGTCATTGTCATGATTAGAAAATATTTGATTTGTCTTGTCCTACTATATTATAAGTATTAATATTCTTGGTTAAATTAAGGGAAACATATTGAATAATGACAAGTTTTGATTATTGACAGTAGGAATGATTTATTTATTAATAGTTAAATAATAATATAAATATTATATAGGTTTAATCAGTAGTTGAATTGATGGCATTTTTTTTTTTTTAATTTTTTATTTTTCGACTAGGAATCTTTATTTAAAATAAATAATAAAAAAAATAATAACTTTTTTTTTTTTTTTTTTTTTTTTTTTTTTTTTTTATGGCACACAATTTGTACGTCAACTTTATTGAATTTAAATATTAAAATACATGAATCATAAAAAAAAAAATAATAACAAAAAAAAACTTTTTTAATAAATCGTAAAAAAAAAGAAAGTTAATAGTAGATAAGAGAAAACAATATTATGACTTTTATAACAATTGTAATATAATGTTATATAAAAAAATATATAAATAGATTAAACGAATTATAATACAACAAATACAATAAAATAGAAGAAAAAAATATAAAAGATATTATGATATATAAATTTTTTTTACACAAAAAGATTAAATGAATATAAAAAGAACATTATTAAATATATATATATATTTTTTAATTATTTTTTATTATACAGAAAGAAAAAAAAAAGATTTAAATTTTATTACTAAATTTAAATAAAGTTTTCATTATTTTATTGCCAAAAAAAAAAAAAAAAAAAAAAAAAAAAAAAAAAAAAAAAAAAAAAAAAAAAAAAAAAAAAAATTTTATTACTCTATTTTTAATAAAAAAAAAGAATATTATTTTTTTTTATATTATTTTAAATATTATTATTCTATTTTATAAAAAAAAGATAAATTTTATATTTATGTAACATGCTTTCTTTTTCTTTTTTTATCTTTAAGAAAAAGTTAAATAAAAAAAAAAAGTAATGTGAGAATAAAAAGAATTAATATTAAAAAATATAAATGGAAGTAGATAATGATGTTATGATGATGTGTGTTATTTTAAGGTATTTAAATGATGGGTAATAAATATATTAAGAGAGTACATCAATAAAAGTCTAAAAAATTTTTTATAATAATTTTTTTCTCTATAATTTTTTATTATTTATTAATTTTTTTTGAAAATATTTTACTTTTTTTTTTTTTTTTTTTTTTTAATTATTTTTTAAACAATAATTAGAATAATTAAAAGTAAAAAAAAAAAAAAAAATACTAAAAAAATTTTCAAACTATTAAAAATATTAAATAATAAAAATATTTTTTATTAATATACTTCTTATTAAATGATATATTATGAAATTAAAATATATGTTAAAAAAAAAAAATAATAGGTTAATAACCTTTTTTTTCTTTTCTTTTTTTTTTTTTTACACTTGTTTTTTAAATTATTACATATTAATTTTAATAATTATATTTTCATAATTATTTTATATATTTGTTTCGTAATAATTATAAAAAATTATTTTCTTTTTAATAATATATTTTTTCATATGTTATTAAAAAAATTTCTTTTTATAAAAAAAAAAAAAGTAAAGAATATATCTTTTTTTTAAATAACATGATTCTAATTATATTAAATAATTTAAATTTATAAAATTGGGTTTTATGTACTTAAGATTTTCTTTTCATTATAAATAAAATAAAAAAATATAAAAAAAATTCTTTTCTTTAATTAATGTATTTAAAATTTACTTCATTTAATTGAATTTTCTTGGTTGCTTATGAAGGAATCTGCAATCAGCACGAGAACAGTTTGGTTCGTAACGACATGGAATGTTAATAGTAGATAAATCATCATTGGAAGCCTTACTTTGTACATTGTGAGTGCTTTGTTGTTGTTTAGCAGTCATCATAGCAACGATAGCAGCTGGACTTGGGTGAGAAAATTTACAATCTGGACGAGTACAGTTAGCACCGAATTTACATTCAATAGTACTGCTGTTAGAGGTAACAGAACCAGCGTCAGAGGCATGACTGTTGAAGGCTGGGGATTGTGGTTTGGTTGGTGGTTTGCTTAATGGAGCTGGGTGAATGTATAAACAGTGGTCACCATCTGGACAATTTGGATATTTACGACATAATTCTTTTGGATGCCAGAATTTACAGGCTTCACCACGGTTACAGTTTGGCCAGTATTGACAACGAACAACATGTGGTTTTTCACCACTTTCACTACCGGCATAACTGCTACCAATACTTTCACGACGACGAGAGAAAGACTTCTTCTTTTCAATAGTCTTTTCATTCTTACTCTTGTTTAATGATTCAGTAGTAGCAGCAATAGCCATAGCTTGACCATAAACTTCCTTTTGAACTTCACTAGCTAAATCTAAAGAAGAAGCAGAACGGCTAAGACGTCTCTTAACTAAAGTATTCTTTTGAGATTGAGCCTTAGTTTCAGCTTCTGGCTTTTCTTCTTTCTTTTCTTCTTCTTCGTCAGATGAAGAGAGGTCAAGATCATCAGCAGCTGGAGCATCAGCAGTAGCTGTAGTGTTCTTATTTATGAAGAAAGAAGCGTAACCGAATAACCAATCGGTGAAGGATGGTTTGTAATATTCTTCACCCATTACTATTTATATTTTTTTTATTTAAAAAATAAATATATATTTAATAATTATATTATATTTACCAAAAGTATAAATAATAATTATATTCCTTCAAAAAAAATAATATTTACAAGTTAATAAAGTGGTGTTAACTTCTTCTTTGGATTTGCCTTCAGCAATTAAATCAGTAATAATTGGAGCTAAATTTTCTGCCTTTTCACTCTTGATACCAAAACTGGTTAATTTGTTTTGAACGGCAGTCTATTTATAATAATAATAATTCAAATAATTTTTTATTAATTTATATTTTTTAATAATACAAAATATATTCAAATAATTTTATTTACTATGATTTATTAATAGTTATCAACATATTATTGAGATTGATTTAATTTAATTATATATATTTCTTTAAAAAATAATCTTTTTCTTTAATTGATTTAATACAAATATAATTATATTCCTTTAAAAAATTGTCGTTTTTCTTTAATTCATTTGTTTGCATTTATTTTATATTAATTATATTTTTATTTAATAATAACTTTCTTTCTATATCAACTTTTATACTTCAACTTTTTATTTATATATTAATTTATTTATTTTTTACTGATTTAATATATTTTAGAGTAATTATATATTATACCTTAACACGTTGCTTAATTCTGTCTTTTGGGTTTTGGGAATCCATTTTTCTATTTGTTCTTTTATAATTTATTAGTCTAAAATATGTTTTTTTTTATTAATTAAAAATGTTTCTATGTTCTATGTTTATTTTTTTTATATTTTTTTATTTTATTTTTTTTTTTTTGTTTAATTTTTTTTTTTTTTTTTTTTTTTTTTTGGTTTTTTTGTCTTTTTTAGAAAATTAAATTTTCTTTTTTTATATTGTTTTGTTTTGTTTTTGATTTGTAATTTGTTTTACTTTTCTTTAGAGATAAAATTTCTTTTTATCTACTATTAACTTTCTTTTTTTTTACGATTTATTAAAAAGGATTTTTTTTTATTTTTTTGTGAAGATTAAAAAAAAAAAAAAAGAAGAAAATAAATAAGAAAAAAATATTTATTTATATGATTTCAAAATAATCATCAATACCTGTACAAATAATTTTATTAATTAAATATTATTTATTTATTTATTTATTTATTTATTTATTTATTTATTTATTTATTTATTTATTTATTTACTTATTTACTTATTTATTTATTTATTTATTTACTTATTTATTTATTTATTTATTTACTATTATTTTATTTTAGAATATTAATAATTTTAATTATGTATTTTAATATATCATATATAAAAAATAATATTATTACTATTGTTAATATATTATTATAATATATTATTTAATTCAATTAATATATTAAACAATTCAATCTTATAAAAAATCTAATATTTAGTTTATATGTATATAAATATATAAATATAAAAAAATATCCTATTATTTATTTTATAATAAATTAATTAGATATATATTCTGAATATATTCTACAATATAAATATATTTTAAATAAATATGTAAATAATATAAATAAATTTATATAATTTAATATTATAAAAGAAATTAAGGAAAACTTTATAAATATAGGATAAAAATATTACACAAAAACAAAAAAAAAACAAAAACAAAAAAAAAAAAACTTATATTATATTGATTATATTGTAATTTATCAAAAAAAAAACAATTCAATTAATATATATTAAATTCAATTAATTTTTATTTTAATATATTTAATATAGAAATATGTAAATATAACAAATTATATTTATATCTATATTAAATAAGGTTTATTATTATATTATCGATTTAAATATTATAAAAAAATTAAATATATTAGTATGTATATTTTAATATATAGTTGGTAATATTTTCATATATTTTTATATCAAAAATATTAATAATTAAAGTTTTACTCAAAGAGTTTATTCATATTATTAACTATATATTTTAAAGGCATAAAAAATGTGAATATATTATATTTAATCAAAAAAGTATTAAATAATATATTATATAATATATTAAAATTAATTATCATGTATTAAAATTTTATTTAACCATCAAATACTTTTTTTTTATAATTAAAATATTTTTATTGTACAACATTAAAATTACATTAATGTATTAATATTATTTTTTTTTTATTTACATTAAATACATTTAGTCAATTTATTTTATTTTTATTATAAGAAAAATTATATTATTTACAAATAAAATAAATATTGAAAAAAAAAAGAAAGACTAAAATTGGCAAACCTTTTTGTTTACTATGGTTTATAAAAGGAGATAAAAGATACGTAACAATAAAGGAGAATAGAACTTAATATAGAAATGAAATCCATTACACAATTTAAATATTATTATCATTAACTTTTGGTTAAAAAATATCTGATTAATTAATAAATATATATATATATATTTTTTTTTGATTTTTTTATATACAAGTATTTTAATTATTATTAATATTTCTACGAAATATAAAAATAAAATCAATATAAAATAAGGCAGTTATGATGAAATATTGAAAGATAAAAAATTGAAAAAAAAAAAAAAAAAATGAAAAGTTCATGTTCATGATGTATTTATTATAAAAGTTTTTTTTTTTATATATATATATATTTATATTATTGTTCTTACAAGTACATTTTTTTATTTATTTTATTTTTTTATACACTTTTTCCATTTGTATAAATAAGTTACTAAAAAAATTTAATTTATTAAATAAAAGATTAAAAGAAAAAAAAATTTTTTTCTTCTTCTTTTGCTAACAAATGAAAGATTTAATATATTTTAATTGCAATATATTTAATTTATATTAAATAGAATATTATAATATATAATAGAATATATAAACATATATAATAATTATATTTAATATTCTTTATTTATTTATTCATATATTTATAGTCATCATTAATTATTTATTTATATGATAATAAATTAATTTCTATATTTATTTATGACAATATTGAAACATCAATAATAAAATAGAAAATCTATTTTATATAATTTATTAATTATAATTTAATATTATTAATTATAATTATTATTTTTGATTTATATAATATTATATAAATATAATATAATATATTATATTATATTATAAAGAATATATTAATATTTTGTATATATATAATCATTCGCTTTTTTTTTGGATATTTTTTTAAAAAAACAAAAACAAAAAAAAAAAAATTACTATTTATATATTAATAAAAATATATAAAACTAAATAAAAAGATAATTCATAAAAATTAATATAATAAAATTATATATGTGAATATTAGCTTATAATCATTATATTGTAAGTCAATTAAAAAAGTTCATATTTAAATAATTAATTAAAAAGTCATAATAAATAACAAACAATAATAAAATAAAATGACAAGAATATTAATGATTAACTTGCCATTTGATGGACATGTCAATCCAACTTTACCATTAGCTAAAGCTTTAATAGCAAGAGGAAATAATGTAGATTATATATGTAGTAAACAGTTTAAAGAAAAGATAGAAAAAACGGGTGCAAATTTTATACCCTATAATTCTTTTCCTGACATTCCTACAGAAAAAGAGAAAAAAAAGTTAAGTTTTCAAGCGTTATACGATACATCTATATCTTTAAAAGAAAATAATTATGACCTTTTAATTTATGAAATGTTTTTTTATCCTGGAATACAGGTAGCAAAACAATTAGGAATTCCATCCGTTAGACAATTTTCTCAATCGGCATGGTCTGAGGAAACATGGAAAAGTGCATCTAAAGTATTTAAATTTTCTTCTTTTCTTATTGATACACAAGTTATGGGTAAAAAAAGAATTAAATCTATGCAACTTCCATTTGATTCCATGGATGATGCTATCATTCATAGTAAACCTAATATGAATATTGTATATATCCCTGAGAGTTTTCAAAAATGTCGAGAATCTTTTAATGATACCTTTTATTTTGTTGTACCAGAACAAGAAACAAAAATAATGAATGAAGCAGTAAATATTCCTTATGAAGAAATGAAAAAACCTATTATTTATATATCTTTTGGAAGTATTTTAAGTGATAAAAGTTTCTATAAAAAATGTTTAAAAATTTTTGGAAATAAAAATTTATCGGTTATTTTAAATTCTGGTAAAGTGAAACCAGAAAGTCTTGGTGATATTCCAAATAATATTTATGTGTATTCTTTTGTACCCCAAGTTGATGTATTAAATCATACTGATGTATTTATAACTCATTGTGGAATGAACAGTGTTAATGAAGCTATAAAAGCTGGTGTACCCATGATATGTATGCCTTTCATTAATGATCAAATTGAAAATGCAAATCAAATAACAAATCTTAAAATAGGAAAAAGAATACATTCTTTCCCAAGTAGAACAAAAGAAATAGAAGATACAGTACAAGAATTATTAAATAATCCAATATATAAATCAAATATTGAAAAAATCAAAAATGAATTACATGAAAATTCTAAATGGAATGAGATACTTGAAAATGTAGAAAAATTATGTTTTAAAAATGAATAGAAATAAAAGTGATACATTTAGAAATATAATGGTTATATAATTATTATATAATCTATATATATACATGTAATTTAATTTCCTATTAAGGTTTTTTTTACATATACATATTATTCTTTTATTTACACTGGGAGTAACAAATTTTTAAATATTACATATTACATATAACCCTATTATTTACTATGGGAGTAATAAAATCCATTTTATTATATTAATTAATTAATTAATTAATTAATTAATTAATTAATTATATTTATTTAATTATCAATATTTATTATTGTATTTATTTATTTATTTATATATATTTATTTATTTATTTATTATTGTTATGATTCATTTATTTGTTATAGGATATTCTTAACCACAAAAGAAAAAAAAATTAGTTAAATATATAATATATTTCAATTAATTAATATATTATAATTTATTATAATAAATAATTATTAATTATTAATTATTATGAGTACAAAATAATTTTAAAAACTTTAAAGTAGAAAAAAGCACATAAAAGGAAAAAAATATTAATATTAATTTATTATAATATTAAAAAATTTGTTAATATTAAAAATATTCTATACTCTATATTTAATATAAAAATCAGTGTTTTTTTAATAAATTAATAAATAAATAAATAAATAAATAAATAAATAAATAATAAATAAATAAATTAATAATTAATTAATAAATAAATAAATTAATAAATATTTTAAGTGAGAATATAAAGTAAAAATAAATAAATATGGTAATAATCATCATAAATAATTAAATATCAAATATTAATCATGAAATTTTTTAATACTGTTTTCAAAGTTTTTTTTTTTTTTTTTTTTTTTTTTTAAAAAAAAAAAGTGTAACGTTCTAATTCTTATTTTAAACTTTAATATTGATCCTCCAATAAAATCTCTTTATTAATGAAATGATTGGAAAGTAATTAACTCTAAATAATTTTGAATTTTGATACAATTAAATATAATTAATAAACATGCTAGTTTTTTTTTTTTTTTTTTACTTGATTAGGGTTTTTTAATGTATAATAAAACAAATGTTATTATTTTTATAAATATAATTTATTTTTATATTAATAATTTTTTTACTTTTTTTTTTTTTAATATTTAAGTATTATAATAATAGAATTATGCTAATATTTTCTACATTATTTATTATAAATGATATTGTTATTAGTTTTTATAATATTTTCATTAATTTAAAATATAAATTCATTGAATAATTAATGAATAATAGTAAAAAAAAAAAAAAAGAAACCTGTTATAGGAAGTATTGTATCACAATATAATAAAATAAGAATAACAAAAAAATTTAGATGTTGAATATTTATTGATGCAATAATAAAAAATTTTAAAAAAAAAAGTTCAAATTTAAAATTAACTTTTTTTAATAATAAAATAGATGTTATATAATTTTTTCTATTAAATATTCCTTTGTATATGTTTTAACTTTATAAAAATGTAATAATTAATAATACTCTAATTATAATATGAATCTTGTTCTATTAGATATTCCTTTGTATATATATTACTTCTACATTAATAAAATTAATAAAAATGTAATAATTATTAATACTATAATTATAATAAGAATCTTTTTCTATATTAAATAGTATTTTATATATGTAATTAATAAAAATGTGATAATTATTAATAACAAGAATTTTTTTTTATTAAGTATTCCTTTGTATATATTTTACTTCTATATTAATAATATTAATAAAAATGTAATAATTATTAATACTTTAATTATAATAAGAATCTTGTTCTATTAAATAGTATTTTATATATGTAATTAATAAAAATGTAATAACTATTAATACTTTAATTATAATAAGAATCTTGTTCTATTAAAAAGTATTTTGTTGTTTTTACTTCATAAAAATGTAATAATTATTAATACTATCTAATAATAATAAGTATTTTATTCTATTTAATATTACTTTGTATATATTTTACATCTACAATAATAAAAATGTAATTATACAATTTTGTTTCATTTTTTATATTATAATATTATTATACTCAAAAATTTAATTTTAATTAGTGAATGTTTTAGAAAAACTTTTATGTGGGGCTTGAAAAACTATCACCATTTTTAGTTGTAGAAAAATTCAACTAATTATTTAAAATATTTTTAATAACTGGATTGGTATCTTTTATTTATATAGATATATATTCTATAAAAAAAAGATACCAATCTAGTTATTAAAAATATTGTATTATATGAAATTTAAAAAAAAAAAAAAAAAAAAAAAAAAACATTTTTTTCATTTTTATTGCTTAAAATAAATAATATATTGGAACATATTTATAATATTTTCTAATTTTTATAATAAATATCTATATCATTTTATAATAGTTATATTTAAAAATAAAAATGATAAAATAAAATAATGAATAATTAAATAAATACATTAAATTCTATTATTATGCCATATTACTTCATCATTTCTAGCTTCACAATTGTGGCTGACAGAAACTAATAATAGATTACTCACATAATTTCCTAATCTTTAATGATATCCCTGACCTTTTTATTTGTTTAATGCTTCGTATCTTTAGTTTTATAATATTTTAATTAGATAACTAAAGTTGGATGATTGGAAAGACAAAGGAGAATACATATTCTTTCCATGAATCAATTTCTTGAATTGTTAAATAATGATCAACAAATTTAAAATATATTTCTTGAGTTCTTCATAGATTTCTGTTTGATTTTAATAATCTTTAAAATATTATTATCATTATCTATTATACATATAATTGAATATGATGCATATATATGTCTAGAGTTTTCATTTTTCATCTATTAATTTTGAAGTATTAAACTAATCTTTTTTAATTTTTTAAAAGTTTTCTTTTATGAAGTAACTCTTTTTTTCTCTTTTTTTTCTCTTTTTTTTTTTTTTTTTTTTTTCTTTTTTCAAAAGTATTATTTTTTTTTAGGTCACTAATTTTTTCATTCTCTACTTGTTTTTTTATATGTTTCATTTTCTTTTTTTTATTAAAATCAATTATTAACTTTTTTTGTTTCTTATTGATTGATTTTTGTTTTTTATTTTATACTTCATTATTTTTTTTTTAGTTTATATATAATTCATTCACGATAAAATTTTATATCAAACACCAAGGTGATATCATCATACATTTTTTAAATAGATTAATAGTTGAATGAAAAATAAAATTTTATTTAATTGATAAAATTTTAGTTATATAAGCTAAAAACTAAATAGAATTGATCTTTTAATATTTTTACAAAAAAAAAAACGAAAATAAATATTTTTCTTGAATATTTTCATAATATTTATATTTCTCATTTTTCATTATATTTATTTTTTCTCATTTTTCGTAAAATGAAATCTCATTAATTTATCAATAATTAAAATTATGTTTTTTTTTATTGAAATATTTCAAGATTAAAAGAAATTTTATTTTTTTTTTTTTTTAAAAAAAAGAAAGATTTGATATAGTTTATATAATTTCATCAATACTTTCTACAATCATTTTAATGCTTTTATTAACATAACAATAATTAAAAAAATTAAAATATATTTAATTTTTTGACATTATATTTAATTATTTATCCCCATATTCTTTTTTAAAAAATTTTTTATCATTAAACATAAAAAAAAAAATAATTAACAAATATGAATATTTATTATATTTTATTTTATATTTTATTTATTTATTTTTACACTATAGTGACCGCAATGACAAAAAAAAAAAAAAAAAAAAAAAAAAAAAAACAACTCAGTATACATTTCCAGTAAATAAATATATTCCATTTAATTGTAAAAGTGTATTTAATCATCATCATATAACAATTTGAAGTATAGAGAAGGGTAAAGAATGATGTCAGTATTTTAGATAATTCGATGAGTTATAAATTGGAATCATGAACTATTTCTTAATTATCTACATTAATTTTTTAAATATATTAATTTTTTTCAATTCATCATTAATAATCTTTAAAACTTTTGAAAAAAAAAACGACAACTTATAAAAAAATTATTTTCTATTAACTTTCAAAAATTTAAAATTTTAAATGAACATAATAAAAAAACAATTTTAATTCATTCAATCTTTATTTAATTAAATTGAATTACATCAAGTTTTAATAATTATTTTATTAAATATATTAAATATATAAAAAGCAATATATTGAATTAATTATTTGTATAAACATGATTTCAATCCTGTTTATTCAAATATTACAGTCTTGTTACGATTTGTATCATTATTGAACATATTCTACCTATTATTATAAAATGTATATATTGTTCAATAAGTTTTAAATAAATTTATCTAAGTGTATATAACTGACAGTCTAGCAAGATGGTTGCTTTACTAAATTGGATAGATCAGTTTACAATAATACTCCTATTTTTTAAATTTAGTATTATAATATTCAGTTGTGAGTTTAATAAATTTTGAATATCAATACCTTTATTTATTTTAATGAAATTATTATTATTATTAATATTAATAATAATATTATTATAATGATTTTAATTTTATTTTATGCATAAACTAAAATTAATAATAATAATAATTGATAATAATAATAATAATAATAATAATAATTGAAAATAAAATTTTATAATATTATTATTATTATTATCAATTATTATTATTATTAATTATTTATTAATTATTATTATTAATTATTATTATTAATATTATTATTATTAATTATTATTATTATTTTTTTATTATTATTTTTTTATTATTTTATTATTATTTTTTTATTATTTTTTTATTATTATTTTATTTAAATTATTATATTCATGTAAAAAGGATCAATCTTAATATTTGTTATTATAAATAAATACATTTTTATGTTTCAAATAAATTTAATAATAATTGATAATAACAAAAATAATAATAAAATAATATATAATTTTAAAGGTAGTACAATGTAAATACAAATTTAATAAATTAAATTTCTTTAATAAAATTTATTAAAATTAAATGAAATTAGAATAAATTCAACTTTAATAATTATTATTTTGAATTTTAAAAATTTTTAATATGTAAAATTTGACATTTTCTTAAATAAAAAAAAAAAAAAAAAAAAAAAAAAATTTAATTTTTTTGTTAAAATTGATAATTATTAATTTTCCAAAACAATTTTTTTTTTCTAATCATTATTTATATATACTATGTAGCCATCTATTTATATTAATCTATAATCATTTATTTATTAATTTGTTTATATATCTTTTTATTCATTTTTTCTCAATAATTATTTAAATAATTATAATTTAGATAATTATTTTTATTATTATCATATTATAAAAATTTTTTAAAGAAAAAAATGAAAAAAAAAAAAGAATATTATTAAATAGAAGTTTAATAATTAAATTACATTGTTATTATGTTGTGTTTTATTTTACTTAAAAATTTTATTATATCAAAAATAATATATGGAATTTGACAATCTAATTCTTAGAATTATTGATATTATTTAACATTTTATTAAAATGTTATTAAATAATAATAAATAATATGAAATAATTTGTATTTTTCTTTTTTATGTTTTACATAACCATTGTTGAATATTGTGGATAGTATTGTGGATATTTTCTTTTTTTTTTAATATTGTTAATACAATATAATAACAATGTTCATATAGAATTTACATATTTACATATGATACAATAAAAAATAAAATATTTATATAATATTTATACTTTATGATATATATACATTTTTTAAATGGGAATTACATATAATGTAATTAATAAATATCATAAAATTATAATAATTATGATCTTTATATATAAACGTAACGTATATATATATATTTTTTAATTTATTAATATTTATATTTATATTTTTATTTATTAATATGTTGTAAATATGTAAAAAAAAATATCCTTTTTTTTTTTATTATAATTAATATCTATAAATAATTAATTTTATTAATTATAAATTAATTTGTTTTATCAAACTTGGTATATTAATTTAATTACATATTTTTTTATTATTATTTTGATATTATTATTAAATATTTATTATTATTATTTATTTATTTATTATTAGATAATTATTATTTAATAATAAAATATGACATATAATAATAATAGTTAATTATAATTAATAAAACATATTAATTATTATTATTTAATAATACAATGATGATTTATAAACTTAAAACAATGTAATATATATACATATATTCTAATTCTCAATAAAAAAAAAGATTACATTGTTTCAAATTTCACATTATCTGAAAAAAAAAATTAATAGTAATAAAAATATCCGCATTTTTAAGAATCTACTTGTAAATGAAGAAGAAGAAAAAAAAAAAAAAAAAACTCATTCATTCAAATAGAATTTTAAAAATAATTAATAATGAAAAATTAGTGCTATTTTATATAAAATATGAAAAATAAAAGAATATTATAAAATAAAAAAAAAAAAGTTATTTTTGTTATCTATATAGCCTAAATTAAATAAAAAATATTTTATAATTCAATGAATTTTTATATAATTATATGTTTATATATATTATTAATATATTAAGAATAAGAATAAAATCCAATAAAAATAATTAATAATAAATTTAATAATGTAAATTTACCTATTAGAACTTTTAATTTTATAGTTAATTTTATATTATTTATTTATTCATTTATTTATTTCTTATTTATTTATTCACTTATTATATTTTGATTTAAAAAACATATTTATGGCATAAACTTTAATTCTAATAAATAAATTAAAATTTGAAATAATAATAAAAATATACAATATAAAAATTATATTTAATTATTATTTTTATTTTAATGTTGCATTTGTTTTACCATACTTAGTTTTTTATTGTATTTTGTTTATAATAGACAAACAATAAAACAAACACAAAAAAAAAAAAAAAAAAAGAAAAAGAAAAAGAAAAAAAAAAAAAGAATAATAAAAACATAATTTAAATAATTTATATAAATAAATAATAAACGAATAAAAAATAAATTATTTATATTAAACTTTATTTTATATAATATATTATTATTCAGTTGGGAAAAAAAAAACAACTAGAAGTGAAAAGAATATATATACATACGATTTTGTTTTTTTTTTTTTCTCTTTCTTTTTTATTTTCAATTTATAAATTAAATATTTGAAAAAATGTATTAAAATAATAAAAAAAAGTATATATAAATATATAAAAATGAAAAAAGAACTATTAAAAAATAAACTTTTAGAAATTTAACATCAATTATAATTATGTTAATTTAACTACTAAAAAAAAAATTAGTAATATCAATAATATAAATGTTTATAAGGATTAAAATAAAAATAAAACTTTTAATTTTTTAATGAAGAATAATATAAAAGAATAAAAATAAAAAAAATTATAAATATAAAAGAAAAAAAATTTAAAATAATATCAATTTTAAATAATTTTAATAGTACATTATATCATAATGTCATCAACAACTACAAAATATCCTTTTAACTTTCCAGAAAATTGGGATAGAGATAATCCATTAGCTTTAAGACAATTTGAAAAATGTGCAAAAAGTTTTGATAATATTAATGATTTTTTAAATATATATACAAGATCTTTTTTCTATCATTTAATGATATGGTGTCTTATTTTATATAGTATAATAAGTTTCTTTTTAATTATTATTAATAAGAATAATTATGAAGTATTAAAACTTAATAAAACATTAATGTTAATATATACTGCTAGTGGTATTATTTGTATTATTAATTGTTATTTACGTAATGTAAGTATTTATAACATATTTTTATCTTTTCAACTTTTAAAAACTTTTAAAATAAAAAAAAAATTATAATTTTGTTTACTTATTAATGATATATAAAATTAAAAAAATAATAATAATAATAATAATAAATAATAGGTATTTTATCAAACTATTCCATGTTCAATGGTTATATATTTAATTGATATAGGTAAATTATAATAAATATATAAATATTAGATAGTGAAAAAAAAAAAAAAAAAAGTTATAAAAATATTAATCAGATTTATATATAATATAATTAATTATAGGTTATATTCCTAATTTTTTATCATGCATGGGATGTATTATGTATTATCTTCAACAATGTTATAATACTATTAATAGTTATAATAAAGCTATTAATCAAAATTTCATTATACGTAATGAATTTTTCTACAGATTATGTTTAAATTTTAATGAAGAAAAATTTGTAAAATTTTTACTATATTGTACATTATCCGGTGTACTATTCAGTGCATTATGTGGAGTATTTTTTGATCATTTTAGATATGTTCCATTAACCAAAGGTTTTTGTACTACAAGGTAATATATATTATTATATTTCCTTTTTTTTTTTAAAAATAAAAAGTAATAGTAAATATTAATTTTTTTTCCCTTTATGTATATTAATATATTAATTTTATAATTTTTTTTTCATTATTATTATTATTTATATATTTATATAAAAACCCTTATCAATAATATAATAAAATATAATAATATATTAATAGTGGTATAGAAGGTGTACCGTTATATCTAACATTATTAGTTTATTTCATATTTGCTATTTATGCTTTAATTGAATTACATAAATTAGGTAGTGATTTTGTTTTAAGAAAATCATTAATGATTACATTATATGTTGCTATTGTATTACTTTTTTTCAATTTACTTGGTAATATGACACCATTTGTTAAATGTGCAAAAATTATTAGATATATTCCTCATGATAGTCTTTTACAAATTTTCAGTTGTATTTTCAATTATGCACATATTACTTATCCTTTAATTCAATTATTCTATACTAAATATGAAGTAAAAAAATTAGAATTAACAAAAGGAGGATTAATTCATTTATTAAATGATAAAACACTTTTCAATGAATTTCTTAATTTCTGTAATAAACAAAGATGTGTTGAAGGTGTTATTTTTCATAGAGAATATAAAAAATTTAAAAATATTTTTAAAGATAAAGATAATGGTAAAAAATTAGCAGCTGCTGGTGGAGTTTATGGTACAAGTTCAAGTCATTCTCATTCTAGTAATTATGCCGTTAATATTGATTATTTATATCAAAATATTTCAGAATCAAGTGAAAATTTATTACCTTATTTTAATACCAATAATATGAGTAATAGTTATGGATATAATAATAATACAATGGATTTAAATATGGGTATAGATGATGATGATGATGATGAAAATATGTTTGGTTATAATTATTCACAAAAATCAAAACATAAAAGATTATTAAATAATATGGGAAAGAAAATAAATGAATATGTTAATATTTATAGTACAAATAATGTAAATAATTATGAAGATGATGCACAACTTTCTGTTGATAAAAAATTAGTACATATTTATGATGAAATCTTTCAAAAAGCTAATCTTATTTTTAGCTTTTTCTTTACCCCAAATTCAGATTATGAATTAAATGTACCAGATCCAATAGTGAAAAAAATTGATCGTAGATTACAATCTTTTAATGATAATTATACTAAAATGAAAAGTAATCAATTGTTTTTATTTGAAGAATTAGAATGTGAAGATATATTTGATGAAGCTTATGATGAAGTTGTTCAATCTTTATATCTTAATACCTATAGTGCATTTGTTAAACGTAAAAGAAAGAATCGCCATTGAAAAAAAAAAATTAATTTTAATATAAAAAAAAAATTAAAAAAAAATGAAAAAAAAAATTAGAAAGAAAAAAAAAGAATATAAATGTATGTAGATACTAAAGATGAATTAATTAAATAAATAATGAGTTTCTTTTTTTTTTGAAATATAATAATATATATAATATATTTATATAGAAATATAAATCAATATTATAAACAATTTAATAATTAAATTATAATCAAGTAAACAAATGAATAAATAAATTATTAGAAATTTATAAAAACAAAACATAAGCAAAAAATACAATAAAAAGTATTTAAAGAAAAATTTGTTTATATATATATGCATCATTCTACATAAAAAATCTTGATAAAAAAAATCATAAACAATAAAATATTTAATGACATATATATAAACCATTTAATTTATAATAAGTTTTATAATAATTAAAACTTTATCTCTCTATTTCTCTATATATTTATACTTATATATATTATTTATTTCAAAAAAAAAATTATAATTATTTAAATTATTTTATATTTTTTGAGATATATATCAGTTTTTACCGAAAAGAAATGTATAATAATAAAATAATTTATATCATTATATCATATCAATATATATTAATATTACCAACATTATAATAATAAAAATAAAAAATAATATATCAATTTTTTATTATAAATTATCTTTACAAATGATCTTTACTTATTAATGGATAAATGAAATATATATATATATATATACTTTTTTTAATCTTTAATTTATAATTTGAAGAAGTTATTACTAAAGATTATACAATTTCATTTTATTATATATATAATAAAATAACACATTATATATAATGTGTTATTTTATTTATTATATAATTAATTTTTAAATAATGTTTTATAATAAGTATTTTTTTTTACATATTATTTTATATATATTAAGTATTTTATTTTTTTTTACATATTATTTTATATATATTATATATTTTATTTTTTTTTTTTTTACATATTATTTTATATATATTATATATTTTATTTTATTTTTTCTCATTATATTATTTTTATTTGTTATAATTCCTTTCTTTTTCATTTTATTTCATAATTTTTGTTGTTAACTTTTATTATTATAATATATAATTTTTAATATTTAATATATAATAATTTAATGATGAAAAAAAAAATTATTATTTTATTTAGAATTTTGATTTTTCTTTTTAGATAATACAAATCCTGAAAAAATATTTAAATAAAGAATTTCAATAACTTCTTCATAGGCATCATCAAATATATGTTTAACATTTAATTTTTCTGGAATATAAGGCATTTGATATCTTAATCCTAGATAATGATTATTAAATATTTCTGTATTCTTTTTAATATTTTTTGATATAGAATCAGGTAAATTTAATTCCAATTCTGAATTTTCCATAATAAAATTTTCTACAATAGTATTTAACTGATAATGAATAGTATCGAAGTATTGTATTCTTTTGTCTTTTTTAAAACTATGCTTTTGATATTTAATACTATTTTTTGTATTCTTCATACTATAATTAATTAAATTATTATTAGTATCACTAACCCCGTTGTTATTATTATTTCTACTATTATTGTTATTAATATGGTTATTATTATTATTATTTTCATTGAAATTGTTATTATTATTACAATCATTAATATTATAAATATTATTATTATTATTGATATTCTGGCCATTTGATATACTTGCTAATTTTTCATAGTATTTAATACTAGGTATAGTACTTGGAATATTTATATTTATTTTACTATCATTATATTTAATATTTATAGTAGTATCATTAAAATGTTTATTACTAATCATATTAAAAGTATTATTATTATTATTATTATAGAAATTAGTTTCTATTATTATACTATCATTATTAACTTCTTCATCATTATCATCATCTTTATAATATTGATAATTTTTATTTGATTCTTTTCCTTCTTCATGGTTAACTGAATTTTCGAGATTATACTTAACATCAAATAAACTTATAAATTTTTTATACTCCGTATAAAAAGCCTTTTTTTAGTTATTGATTAAGTAGTAATTTCGTTAAATTATTCATTAGCAATAATATTTAATAATTATAAATTAAAAAAAAAAAAAAAGTAAAAAGTCAATATTTTTTACCTTTCACTTTTTATCTTTATGTATATTATTATTATTAAAATATTAATATAATATTATATTATGTTTTTATATTTACCATATATTCAATACATTTTAAATTAAAACAATAGTCAACAAACTCTTCATATAGAATTTTATCATCTAAAACATGAAATAAACTACTTTTAGTTAAATCAAGTTGTTTAATGGCTTGTTTGGAATAATAAAGTTTTACAAGCTTCAAAATATAAATATATACATATATATATGAGGATAATTAAAATAATAAAAAAAAATTTTTTTTTGTGTTTATAAACATTTAATATATTAATTATTACTATACTTTAGAAATGTAATTTAAAAGTAAAATATAATAAAAAATAAAATAAAAAAAAAAAAAAAAAAGAACTTTACTAGACGGAATATTTGTAAAAAACTAAAGGCAATACTAGATAAATTGTAAAATCTAATATAATAATTATAATAATAAAAAAAAAATTATATTAATGATAAAAAAAAAAAAAAGGAATAAAGGAATATATATTTTTATGATGATTATATTATGATAATCTTACATATCATAAGGAATATGTCTAAAAATACTACTACATTCATAATTAAAACCAATAATAAAAATATTATGTATAATTAAAAAAACAAAGGAAAGAATCAAAGATATAATAAAGGAAATTCTAAAAGAAAAATGAACTCCCATTTTTTTAATTTCAATAATAGCCAAGGGAATAAATATTAAATAACAAATTAAAATTATTGTTTGTGGTATACCACCATAACTTTATATCATCATATATATTATAAAAATTGAAAAAAAAAAAAAAAGAAAAAAATAAAATAATAAAAAAAGTGTATTAATAATAATAAATACAATAATAATAAATATAAAAATAATAAATATAAAAATAATAAAACATTTTTATTTAATACATACTATATTAAGCAATAACCTTTATTCATTGGGTATAATGAATACTCTTTATTTTTTGAACCAAGATAGGAAGAGAAAAAAAGTGTAATAGATGTAATTATTAGCATCCAAGACACCATTTTTATTTCGGTAAAATCTTTATACAGTTTATATAGAAGATTATAAGATTTTTTTCTACTAAAAAGAGTTTTTCGAAGTGCCCCAACATAGTTATTATTTAAATTTAAATAATATAATACACAACTTATAATACTTAAATAATTAAGAACATGACCTATTTTTAATATTATTATTGTTATAATTATAATAATATTAATAATATGATTACATAATCATAATATATGTAATGTGAAAATTGAAAATAAAAAAAATTTAAATAATATTTTATAATGTGAAAAAAAAAAAAAAAAAAAAAACTATAAAATATTTACTTATTGTGATACAATAATTAACTAAAAAGCATGGATATTTATCATAAAGTACCTAGTTTATATATAAATTAAGTATATATATATATTAATAAATGATAAAATATATAAAAGAAAAAAAAAATTTTTTTTTTGTTACTTTTAAATAATTTTTACTATTTATTATATAATATATAATTACATACATTACGAAAATAAGTATTTAAAATAGCAATATTTAAACTTAGACTGTGAATAATAATTAAAACTTTACTAAATTTTAAAATTTCAAAATTACGGTTATTTTTTAAAATTAAAAAAGATCCTCCAATATTATAAATAATGAAAAACCAACTAATAACATAAAATAGCCATGATTTATTATCATAATAATTTTGAAAAGATTTGGTATCCCTATAAAAACTTGAACACTTTTCATATTGTTTTATAGTAGAATCCTCTTTTATCCAATCTTTAGGAAAAGGAAAGTAATCATTCATATTGTTATTATTATTACTACTATTATTATTATTATTATAAAATTTATAATTATATGTATTCTTATACTATATTATTTTTATTTATCGCTTGTAATTTTATTATTCTTTTAACTTATATTTTTATTTTTATTTTTTAATTTATTTTCTTGTTTTGTTCTGTTTTTTTATTTTAATCTATATTTTCTATCTTTATTATTAATTATTATTATTATTTTTATATTTATAAAGAATTTATTATTATTAATTCATTATTTTTTGTTTTAGTTTTTTTTTTTTTTTTTTGTTTTTTTAAAAAAAAAAAAGAAAGAAAAAAGAAAAAATACATCTTTTATTATATATATTCTAAAAATAATTCTTCATATCATTTATTTTTTCTTTTATTATAATTTAATTAATTTAATTTTTAATATATTTAATCGTTATTATTTTAATCTAATATTAAACCATTTTATTTTTTCACATAACTTTCTTTCATTTATTATATTCTATTAATATTTTTTCTTTTATTTTATTTTATTTCTTTTTACTATATTCTATTGTAATTTTTCTTCATTTCATGATTTTTTGGGTCTGAGTAATTAAATAATATGGGTAGATTTAATTTAAAATAATTTCTTTTAATTTATTAATCAAATTGTTATTATTTTATTAATATTAATTATTTATAATATTTATAATAATACATGTATTCCAAAATGTAATTTATAAATAATATAATAAAAGTAATATATTTTTCATGGTTTGATTTTCAATAATAGCATATTTATTACTATTTGAATAATCATATATAGAATGTTGTGTAACTTTTAAATATCTTAAATAATATTTTATTTTTTATATCAAAAAAATTATATATTATATATTATATTATATTGTATTATATTATATTATTTATATATTATTTGATAAAAATAAAGTTTTATGTGAAATAATATATAAAATTTAATTAAAAATTATTTTATTTGTTAAATGTTCCAAATAATAAAAAAATTATTAATACCAAACAAAAAAGAAATTATAATAAAAACTAAATATTAAAGAAAATATTAAAATATAAAATAACATAAAATGTAATATTATAATTAATATTACTTTATCATTATTAATATTTATTATAACATCTATTATAACTATTTATTAACACGTCTTTATTTACAAATAATTGTTTTTTATTATAATAAAATATTAATAAACTAATCAAACAAATATATAAAGTGATATCTTTCTTATTTTTTATACTCAATAGGAAAAAAAAGTTTTATTTATAATTAACTTTTAGAGATTCATTTATTTATTATTATTAGATATGAATATTATCTAACTATCTAATCTTAATTATATAATTAATTAATATATTGGATATACACAAAAAAAAAAAAAAAAAAAAAAAAGAAAGAAAAAGAAAAAAAGAAAATGAAAAAGGAAATCTGCAAAAAAATTTTCTATATTTTTTCTGTTTTTTTTTTATTTTTCTGTTTTTTTTTTTTTTTTCTTATACTATATGTTATTTATTTTAATTAATAAATAATTAAGATTAATATATTATTATGCCCTTAATTTATTATATCTATATATATATATATAAGTATTTAATTATTCTTTTGTTTTTTTTTTTTATTTAATTAAATAATTAAATATATTTCATAATGATATTTTTTTCTTTTTTAATATTATATATATATATATCTTTAATTAAATAATAATTATTAAAAATAAAACTGTATAAATATACAATGTAAAATAGAAGACCAAAAAAAAAAAAAAAAAAAAAAAAAAAAAAAAAAAAAAAAAACATACTTTTTTATTTTCATAATATGATTATTACGTTCATATTCATTATTATATTTAAATTTATATTATCTAATCCAAAAAAATTATATATATAAATTATTCTTACATAGTTTACTTTTTTTTCCATTCAATAATAATAACTAATAACTTCATATATAAATATGAGAAAACCTTTTAATATTAACAATTATAAAAAAATAATACTATAATACCCAATACATATAATAATACATAACATTATATTATATAACCTATATAACATATATTTTTATTGTAAATTTATAGTAATATAAAGTTTTCTCGAAATTTCATTTACTCTAGATATACTATTTATCTTGTCTAAATGTATTATCGCATAAAAATAAAAAATATATAAACATATATATAAAATCATGTCTTTTATACAGTTTTTACAGAAAAAAAATATAAAAATAAAATTTCTAAAACTTTTCATATTAACATTACTACCTAATTAACACATATATAAACAATTATAATATATTATCTATAAGAAGTGCTATAGTTACATTGATTTAATTTAAAATTATAATGAATATGATTAAACACCATTAATAATTAAATGAATTAAATAAAATTTTTACTTATGAATTCAAATATAGAAATACATAATTCTTATTACTTTTTTTTTTCTTATTTATATATATAAATTTATTTTAAAAATTTATATTTATTTATTTATTTATTTGCTTTTTATTTATATTAAAATCTATTTTCTTACCTTCTTATTTTATACAATATTTTATACTAATTTTATACTAATTTTTATTTTATTTTGATTTATCTTATTTAATTTACTTTATTTTATATTCTATTTTTTATGTTGAAATTTCTTAATTTTTAATACACATATTATATTTATAAATAAGTATGTAGTAAATAATAATTAAGATATTCTTTTCTATATTTTAGTTTTATTTTAATTTTTTTTTTTTTTATTATTATTATTATTATTCTATATTATTTTTTTTTCTATTTTGATTTTTTAGTTTCATTATCTTTTTTAGAGTCTTTTTTGTCTTGCTTATCAGCTTTCTTAGTATCTTTTTTATCTTTCTTATTATCCTTTTTCTGTAATGATTGAACAAATTCTTCAACTTTATCACTGTATTTTCCAATAATTGCAACTACAAGTATTGTTATAGCAACTAATGGAACGACATTTAACTTTCTAGAATGACTCATAGATATATTGATAAAACACATTAAAACATTATATATAAAACCTAAAATAAGAAGGAAAATTTTTGTACTTCTTTCAAATTGTCTTTTAAGAACTTCATCTTTAATTCCTTTAATTTCATCTGGATAAAAACTAACTGGGAATTTTATATTTACAAAAATCAATAATGCTAATACACAAAATGAAAGGGAAGGTAATAAAAATAAATACATTTTACTTCTTTCACCTTTTGCTTCACCCTTTATATTAAAACTAGAAGGAATAACATCTGGTATTTCTTTCCATCTTAAGAAAAGATCACCTAACATAAAAATAATTACAGAAATATTTATTCCGAAAAAAGTAATCAATTTAAGATCCATTTGTTTTATTTATTTATATTTGTTCTTTTATTTTTACTTTATTTTATTTTATTATATATATATATTATTATTAATTATAATGGTAATTTTATAATTATAAAATCTTTTTAGAATTTTTTCTTTAAAATTTAATTTTAAATTTTAAAAAAAAAAAAAAAAAACTTATAAATACTTTAAAAAAATGCTTTTTTTTTTTTTTTTTTTTTTTTTTTTTTTTTTTTTTTTTTTAATATATTTTAAAATAGAAAAAATTACACAAGAAAAAAAAATTAATATAGTTGTAAATGAAAAGGATAAAATTTTAATGTATCATTGATAAAATAAATAAAATAAATAAAATAAATAAATTAGATAATTATAATAATTTTGATTTTAAATTAAATTAAATGTAAAAAAAAAAAAAAAAAAATATTTATTTATTATTTATTTATTATTTATTTATTAAATTATTTATTAAATTGCTTATTTATTTATTTATTTATTAAATTATTTATTAAATTGCTTATTTATTTATTTATTTATTAAATTATTTATTGAATTACTTATTTATTTATTTATTTATTTATTATTTATTTATTTATTTATTTATTTATTATTTATTTATTTATTATTTATTTATCCACTTATTTATTTATTAATATAAATAAAATTTAATAATTTATATATTAAATATTAATGGAACATTTTTTTAAAAAAAAAAACAAATAATAATAAACAATAATAATAAATAAATAATAAATAATAATAATTAATAATTAATAAATAATAAATAATAATAAATAATAATAAATAGTAAATAAATAATAATTAATAAATAATAATTAATAATTAATAAATAATAATTAATAATTAATAAATAATAATAATAATAATAAATAATAACAATAATTAATTAAAATGATATTGTCTTATTACTGATTAACTAATACATAGAAATTTTTATTTTATAATTTTATAATATAAAATATGTATATTTAATATAAAGAAATAATCGAATTTTTATAATTAATTAGTTTATAATAGCATTTATTTAAAAAAATAGTATAAAAAAGATTATATATATATATATATAAAATAAATATTTTGAACTTTCTTAATTTTATATATGTAAAAAGATCATAAAAATAATTAAATATAACAATTATTATAATTATTATATTATAATGATTATTTAATAAAATAATAATATAATTAAAATTTTAAAATTAAAAAAGAAAAAAAAAATTAAGGAGATAGAATTTTCTTTTTATAAAAAATATTTTTATTTATTAAAAATAACTAAATATAGAAAATGTCCAATTTATTATATTATTAAAAATTAAAAAAATCAATTATAAACTAATTTGAAATATTTTTTGACATGTATTTTTTTTTTTTACAATTTAAATATTCCCCATAGTTTTTTTATAGCTGTCATATTATATCATTATAATATTGTTTTTTTTATTACTTAAATATAATTCGAATTTTACAAAGATCAATCAATAGCTAATTGGATATATTCAAAATATAAAAAACAAAGTAATAAGAAATTATTTATTATTATGATTTATTATTTTATAGTTTTTTTTTTACATTATTTTATACTTTATAAATTATAAATATAACATTAACTTAATATTTCTAATTATACACCCTATTATTAGATTAAAATCACTTATGATTTATAATAATAAATTTTTATATTCTTTGTACAATTGTATATTCATTAATAAATTAATATTGTTTAATTTTTTTTAATTTCTTTCACTTTAATATTCATTCTTATTCATCATTATTTATAATATTCCTTTATACTATAATAATTCTTGACTATATTTAAATTATTTGTTATATTTATATTTATATTCATTTACCTAATAAAAATCAATTCTAGACCATCTTTTTTCTTTATTTTTTTTTTTCTTTTCGTTTTTTGTTTTTTTTATGAGTTTTTTTAATAATTTTAATAAAATTAATTAAAATTTAAAGGGATATATTTTTTTTTAAATAATCAATAAAGTTGATTATGGAGATAATGTTTAATTTATTTTTATAAGCACAATCTGGCTTAAATAATTAAATACATTATTGTAATATAATTGTAATCCATTGATTAGCTAAATTATTAATGTAATTTATTATTTTCTTTTAATATAATTAATCTAAAAATTAATCTAAAATCAAAATATTGTTATTATTATAAAAATAAACAAAATTTCCTTCCTTTTTATTTTCTTTTTTTATTTTTTTAAATAAAAAACTAAATTAAGAATTAAAAAAATATAAATAAAGTATAATAATAAGTATGTTTAAAATTTAATTATTAAATATTTTAATATATAATTCCTTAAATAATTAATTAATTCAAATCAATTTATTTTTCTTTATTTATTTATAGGTGTAAATCATAAATAAAAGTATTATTACATTTATTTTTTTTACTTTATATTAACAACAAATAAATTAAATTAAGATATATATATAAAAAATAATTAATATAAATTTATATATATTTATACATATTTTCAAAAAAAAAAAAAAATAAATAAATAAATAAATAAAAATAAAAAAAGAAAACAATAATATTTTTACAGTAATATAAATAAAATAATAATATAATAAAAATGGCTGTTGATATAATTTTTACTTTACATGGAATCAATATTTTTATCATAGTAAAAATGGTTACTGAAATTCTTACTAAATGGGATAAACTCCCAGAAAGAATTCCATCTTTTAATAATCCAGAAACGACTTCAAGTAAACAATTCCTATTTGTAATACCTGGTGCAACTATTATAGCATTTATTTTATTACTTTCTTACGTTAGAAGTCCACCAAAATTTATTATTCCAATTGTTGTTACCAATGACAATATTGAAAAAACTGTTTTAAGTGTTAGAACTTATTTACTTAGTATTGGTATTTTATTAAATAGTTATATGTACTATGCCAGTAATGCTTTTGTCAATAACTTACCAGTAAAAAAATCAATTTCTTACATTTT
Organism: Anaeromyces robustus; assembly: GCA_002104895.1. Lineage (NCBI taxonomy): Eukaryota > Fungi > Neocallimastigomycota > Neocallimastigomycetes > Neocallimastigales > Neocallimastigaceae > Anaeromyces > Anaeromyces robustus. The sequence goes on along the minus strand of MCFG01000028.1, from coordinate 247,755 downwards.
CCTTGGTATTGCATTTGTAGCCACTACAATATATTATAAAGTAATTACAAGATTAGAAGTTGTTAATACAACTGGAAACAAGGGTAAACCTAAAAGAGAAGTTGTTAATGGTAGAAGAATAAACAATAAGAAACATAACAAGAGATATTAAAATAAAAGAAAAAAAAAATGTAACATAATAAAAAAAAAACAACATCAATATACATAAAATAAATTAATAGATAAAAATAAAAATACAATTTATGATATATTCTTTAAAATTTAATAAATAATAATTAAAATTTTTATTATTATTATTATATATTAAATTTTAAAATAAAGAATAAATTATAAAAGAAAACAAGAAAAAAAATAAATAATAAATAATAATGAAAGTAAAAATAAAATTAAATAAAATAAAAATAAAAATAAAAAAACAAAATAAAATAAAAATAAAATAGAAAAATAAAAATAAAAATAAAAATAAAAATAAAAAATAATAATAAAATAAAGTAATAAAAAAAAAAAAAAGAAAAGAAAGAAAGAAATATAAGATATATTTATTTCTTTTCTTTTACTTTTCCTTTTTTTTTTTTTTTTTTTTTTTTTTTTTTTTTGTATTTATGTGTAATTTTTTGCTTAAAGTAAACATAAAATATAAAATAAAATAAACGTAAGAATAAAATATAAAATATAGAAGTAAAATAAATATAAACAAAATAAACAAAGAAAGAAGACTTAAAATATATAAGAATTTTTTTTTTATTAATATTATATTTAAATATATATTATTTCTTGTCATTGAAACTGTATGTAATACAATATAAAATACTTAAAAATATGTTTATTTAATATGTATATTGGGGAAAAAATATTTTCCTTCTTTTTATATATATATATATATATATATTTATATTGTTACTTTATTATTTAATATTTATTTTTATTTTTGTTTTTATTTTTATTTCTTACTTTATTCTTTATTTCTTTTTTCTACTTTGATGGTTAATTGTAACATTAGGATAAATGTATCATTAAAAAAAAAAAAAAAACCTCGATATAATTATATAATTATGATTAAATAATTATGAGTAATTAAAATATAGAATTGTGGTATATTAAAGAACTCTCTTTTTTCATATATTATTAAAAAATTAATTTTTTTTAAAAAAAATTATTTTTTATAAATATTTTAATTGGTATCTTGAAATTTTATTTGTTATTATTTTTTTTAATGTAAACTTTTTTATTTATTATTATTTTATTTTGATATTTATATTTATATTTATATTTAATATTTAATATTTTCAATTCTTTATTATAATTTGTTTTTCTTCTTTTTCTTTTTCTTTTTTTTTTTTCTGTTACTATTAAAACGACCTTTATATTTTTAAAACTAATAAAAATAAATAAATAATATTTTATTAATATTTTTAAAACATAATAAAAATTTTATTTTTTATTTTATTATACAATAAAAACAATAATAAATTTAATATATGAATACACTTTAAAATTTGAAAGAATATTTTTCAATATTAAATTTTAAAGACAATGGAAAAACGTAAAAATTAATTATTTTTAAAATTCATTTATATAATTGAAAAAAAAAATAATGAACTTATATAATTTATATAAAATAAAAATAAAAATAAAAATAAAAATAAAATAAAATAAAATGAATAATAAATAATTATATCAAAGACAACAAATATTTTTTTGTTACAATTAACATTTATTACAACACTAATAATAATAATTATATGTAAATGAAAAATGTCATTTAATAATGAGTATTATTTTTATATAAAAAACAATTTTGAAATTAGTATTTCATAAAAATAATAATATAATGAAGAAAATGTTAAAGGAATTTTTTTTTTTTTTAAAAAAAAAAAAATAAATAAATATAATATTTTCATTAAATGTTTTTAATACATCAATTCATCAATGAATTAAAAATCATAAATGTTTTAATACATCAAATAATTTCATACAAAATTGAAATAAAACAGTTATTTTTTTTTTTTTATAAATAATAATAATAATGAAAAAATATATAAATATTTTATATATATATATATATATTATTAACTATTAATTTTATTTACTTTTTAATTAATACATAATATTCTATTAATATAAATATTTAATTTTCCTAATTATTAATTTCCTAATTATTACTTTTATTAATATATATATTATCAATTAAAATTAAAATACTCGTAAAATGTTTGAAAAATTAACAGAAAAAACTTTAAAAAAGAATAGGTAAATAAGATTTTAAAAACATTTTAATTTTTAGTTTTATTATGTATTTTACTAATTAGAAATCCAAATTTCACATCAATATTTTTTATTTTTTATTTTATTTTATTTTATTTTTTTTTTTAAAAAAATATATGTATATTTATAAACTTGCTTAATTATATTTTAAAATGTATATTATTTTTTTTTTTTTATTTTTTTTTTCTTTTATTCAAAATTAATATATATATTTCTTTTATCATTATTACCAAATTTCTAATATAATTAGAAAAAATCTTAATGTTAAAAAACCACTTTGTAAAACTGTAGCACCACCAACGAAAGAGCAAATAGCAGAAGAAAAAGAAACATTAGTATGATACAAAAAAAAAAAGAAATTTTTTTTTTTTTTCCTTCTATAAATTATATATAATATCAAATAATCTTTAATAATTTATGCTTTAAATAATAATTAAATAAATATTTGTATATTAAATATATATTATTAATTACAAATGAATTAATTTCC